>CM052219.1:9127283-9412841 GCA_028454225.1 Lasioglossum leucozonium | reverse complement strand
CCAGAGAGAAAGAGAGAGAGAGAGAGAGAGAGAGAGAGAGAGAGAGAGAGGAGTCTGGATCGAAGTGCTCGTTATCATCCGTTCCTACGAACATGTCTGAAATTACTGCGGTCTCTTTTACTCACTCCTCTTAAAAGCTAATCCGCTACAGATTCATCGGGTCTTATTACCGTCTAAATCAGAGGAACACGCAGTTAGAGGCACACTTGACGTATAAATGGTGGATGAATACTGCGCTCCATACTCTCTCCCTGTCTCTCTCTCTCTCTCTCTCTCTCTCTCTCTCTCTCTTTCGCTCCTGTCCTCTCTCTCTCTCCCTGGCGGACCACGTGAAACAAGGGATTCGTGGTTTCCGCAAAGTGGCTGCGGCACAATGTGCCAGCAAGCTATCGCCTCTCTAAGCCTCTTTACGGATTCAACGGGTTTTTTCATACGAGGATACAAGCCGAACCCTCGTTTCGACGACTATTTACACCGATGACCCGATTCTACAACCCCCTCATCCCCTAATCGTCCTCTGGTTCGACTACATCGCGAATTAACATACCGGTGGCCACCGCTTTTTGGCGGATAACCTGATCACTGCAAATTTGAAGCCGCCTGTGCCGATTCTGCTAGAGTTCCACGTATTTCAGATCGTTTGCACAAGCTGCAATTTCAGCTCCTGTCCTGTCAATGTTGGAATGAAGGTCTGAGTATGTACTTTATTCTAACACGTTGTTCGCCAACTCGATAACATAGATTGGATTAAATCAAAGCAATTTATTGAACAAAAGGAAAACTGAGAAGTTCAGATTTTAATTGTTCAATTCTCCCCTTTGAGTTTCGATCCCCTTACGTTTCACAGACGGCAAGCAAAGTTAGTGTGTTAGACTGTTTAAGAGGAAAATCACAGCTAATTTGACATTAAAAAATGTTCAACAGGGAATGAGCCGTTCAAAAATTATAATTGTAAACGATTCTACAAACAATCTTATAGATTTACAAAATTTTTATTGTTACTGCATTGTAGAATATCTTTACGAGACGTCGCACGTTCCACAGTGGATGAATTTCTCCAGGCAAGTTCATCAACGCCGCGTACAATAAACAATATTAAACACGCAGCCTGCGACGAAAATTTGTCCGAAATATTGAATCATACACGAACTCGTTCCAAAAGGAATTTTATCTCTACGTCATCTAGTTCCCCTGTAATAAATTCCCGAAGTGTCTCGTGTTTATGCGAATCAAAGAAACACGTTCAAAAACGGGCGAAACAGAATGAACAACTAACGATACGAATTCAACTAACCATATCTAAAAGGAAATGAAAGGCATGCAGCTAGCAAGGAGTTAAATTACGCGTTCCATCCGGCAGTTTGATACAAAAGCAATGACAGAATTCTACAATGGGTCGGAGCATTGTTAGAGCATGAAAGATATCGCGCATAAAATGTCGGTGAGCCACGGGCGACGCGAGATTGTTCCGCGGAATGTACATTTCGAAACTCGGCGAAATTCTTCGCACGGATTTTGGCGCCGGAACTTTTCAACTTTCGGATTGATTGTTTAGTATGGTTTGTTGGTCGATCGCCGACCGATGGTATGAAATTTGTTCGCTGTTGGCGAACGGACAGTTCGCGCATTGTTCCACGGTTAGGATGCCGCGCGTAACAATATCTATCCCGGCGAGCAGTCAACAATAACCGCAAGAATTCTCCCGCGGACATAATTTTCGTCAAGCTATTTCTGTGCCTCGAGCTGTGCCGCGCATCCTACATAATACAGCACGTAATGTTGCGAGTACGAAATTATTGCTTAACAAACGCACGGCGGCCCTCCCGTGTGGTGCGCGCAGTTCCATCCGGGCCAATTGTTCCGCGTTGAGCGTAATTGAGTTCAGGCGTTTCTTCGCGACATTAAAAACAGAATTGCGCGGTTCCCATTGGCTTCTTGTAGTTCTGCTCTTCATTCTTAACCAACCATAACAGCGGTGTGATGTTCGTTACCGCGAATCGACGTTCAATTCGCCTGTGATCCAGAAAATTCAAGATCAGATCGATACCGATCTCAGTTGTTCAGATGTACAAAAATCAGTTAAGCGTTGATTGAACGAAGAGAATGATAATGTGAATTTTTATGCGAATTAAAATTGTTCCGCATTCATTATGGGAAGCAGGGATTAAATCAGAATTGATTGAATGTACAGGAACAAAAATCTTTAAATAAAATGAACGGCGGATCCTGAAACCAGAGTTTTCTACGGTAAAGTCGCGATCTAGCTGTATTCCCTTAAAGAAGGTGCGGTGAATTTAATAAAATATTTTAACAGCGAAGATGGACGGCGAGATAGATGATAGGATCGCGAAATACGAACTGGTGGCACAACCCAATATTTCGCACGAATTTTGCACATCTGTTCAGCGCAAATCACACCTGCGCAAACACTCGCGTTTCGCACACGAGGGAACGGTCGTAGGCCTAAACACCAAAGCGCATGGGGAAACTAATTAGCAGGCCGAACGGTGTTCGAGTTTCAGAGTTCGTTTTTTTTACGGGGGAGGGGAGCGTGTCTCCGTGACACAAAAGAGCCTTCGGCATAAAAAAGAAGTTGCCTCGCGCGCGTCTTCCTTAATTAAAGTAAAAATGGAGAAAAATAATTACGAGACAAAGTGCTCTTCGAGTTTCACTGTTAGCTTTTCGTAAGCGCGTCTCTTTGCGGCGCATGCAAACCCGGTGACGCCCCTCCCCCCTCCTGTAAACCAAAAAGTTAATACCTCTTTCTTAATTAAAATGTGAAAATAAAAGAAACTGGACAAAGTGCTCGCCGCTGGGGCTTCTTCAGGGTTCAAAATGTTTTTAGCATAGCAAAACAGTTGGCGTTGTTCTCTTCTTAATTACCATGTTGAATCACAAGCGTTGTTGCTGCTTGTAAAACGATCGAGCTCTCTCGGAACAACCGGAGAATTACAAAGTGCTGTGCGCGCGTTGCCCACGATGTAGACTTTGTTGCGAATATCTCGTGGCTTCGGACTTGGTTCGAGAAACTATGTTCCGTGCAATCCTGCAACGGATTATCGTCGCGGAGTTTCGTTTCGAGACCAGATGCTCGCGTATACCTACTCCCGGCGAGAACGCGGAGAAACATTCTTACGAGAATCGCTTCAAGAATTGATATTTCAATTCCGCCCTGGGGAATGAATGCTTTATAGACGCATATGCGATATATCGTCGCTAGGTGAGACTTTATTTGACGTGGAACTGCAATCCGCTGTGATTAAGGGGCTCGTTGTATTCGCAGTAGAGCGCCGCAGCTTTTCTGCGACCCATCGAAATCGTACGAAGGCTATTCTCGACGTATTGCCACTGTCACTTAATTATTGGACACACAAATTAAGTCCTAACCCCATCTTCGCGTCGTTCATCACGTCCGATATTGACCAAATTCCAATTACAACAAGTATTTAAAGATGAACCTTTCGCGCATGTGCCGTTTTTATATTTTCCCCGTTACGTAATTATTAGACGCGCGAACTAATTACTGGCTCTAATATTAAAATTTCATCAGTTACGATTACGTTACGTTTTGTTAGAATCCATATCCATTTACGTTACGTTTTCTGTAACGAGCAGCATCGTCGCGTAAGATTTCTCGTTTCGAGAGATGGTACTGGGCATCAAAGTAGAAAACGACGAACAGTGAGGGTGAAGAATTAATATTGTACACCTAATATTATATAATTAGAGAGCGGAGTTTAATGATCGAGTACAAGCGCCGTTGACCCCTGTCCTTCGCGTCGTTGCCGTTGCCGTAAGCATCGTTTTCCTCCCGGTAATTGTAACAAAGTCGAATTATTATTTTACTCTGCAGTTAATACTTGAAAGAGAGCGACGGCTGCAACTGCCGTCTCTTGAAGAGACACTCGAGAATCTCACTACAAACTCGATTGAAAACTTAGAGCGCTTAATATTCTGGTTAATTACAAATCTTGAGGAGCGCGCGCGCAGACTATTTCCGCGATGAAACCTGGGAACTTTCTTAAGAAAAATCCATTCCTCGGTCTTGACAAAACGGTGATTTCAAATGAAAACGTTGGTACAAACGCTTAAAAAAAAAAATTCTTCCGATCGGGAACGATTGAACAATTTTTCTCACTCCAGCGTTAGGATGAAAAGCGCGCAACATCTAAAGAAATTCAATCGTTTCATCTTTATGAAAATGACCGGCCAGTCATTCCTGGTGTTCGGCAAAAGCTTAGCGTTAACAATTTCAGTCTCTACTGCAAAATTCCAGCGAGTCGAGCTAAAATAGAGGCGCACCGCGATCCAAAATTGACAGCAGCGCTGACACCAGATTTTTAATAATTTACAATGTTACTTCTGTGTTCCCTAAATATAGGAAGAGAGAGGGAGAGAGAGAGAGAGAGAAAGAGAATCGTCTCGAAAGTCTCGAGGGTGGTAGTCGAACTACCATAGACTGTCGGCTCCGGCGATTGCTAGGTTGTCGGTGATGGTAATAGTGGCGACAGTGTCGGTGGTAGTGGTGCCGGCGGTGCTCTAGAAAGCTCGAGGAAAGCGAAGTCAAGGTGGGGCCAACTTTACAGACAGTTTCGACCACAATCCTTAAGTTCCATCGTTCCGCGGGTAGTGTAAGCTAGAACGCGAGCACCACCGTGCAAACCTAACTGCGGCTATTATTCCGAGTGGCAGTACCCCCTACCCCCGCCACCGCACATCGATAGTCAATTTGCCGTTAGCTACCCCACTGGAGCATCTACGATACACGCCCGGAAGATCATGTCGAATAGCTATTTCCTGGCTCCCTGGGTACAGGTGAGCTAACCTGGTCCTCGATCGAACTATGTCTTCATCTTTTTACGCGCAGAAATCTTTGAGGAACGACCCCAAACCCTCGGAGGCGGTTTTAAAAGACCAAGGACCTTTTACGAACGCTTGCCGAGGATTTCTGAAACGTATGAACACTGGGTTGGTGTGCATAAAATCTTTTAGGAAAACCACTTTTTTTTATCGCTACCAAGTTATCCTGGTTTATGCCTTTTCAGGCTTCTATGCCGCAAAGAAATTTGTTTTCGTTTGGTATCTGGATTTGGAAATTAATTTTTCGTGATGAAGATGTCGAATCTACTAAATACGTATTACGAATGCTGTTACCTACCAAGCACTAAAAGCGATTAAAATGTTTCAGCTTATAAAATATGTGCATGGATAAAGAGATTTATCGAATCAATTTCCACGTAAGCAACTTCATCGTTTCAATAATTGAGAAATGAAAAATACGAAACCGGTCATTTGACCGGCAGTGGTAGGTTTAGTGTTAATTTCGTTTAGACTGAAATAAAATTATGTTACAACAACAATAAAATAGAATTTCATTTAGGTCGAAAGGAAATTAACAACGCTCGCGGGGTATACCCGCGGGCGGAAGGAGCAGGCGAAGGGACTTACATCTGAGGGAGCTAGATCGCGACTTCACTGTACATGTTTTTCTTCTTGTAAAAACTTATGAACGACAAAGTAGTTATAATCATTGTAACAGTAAAATAAATCGAAGAGATTGATGTGTTGGTACGATAAATAACTGAATCTTCAATTTGGCGGATGAAAGATTCGGATCTAAGACGATTTGAGATTGGGCAGGAGACTGATGTGCAGGGCAGTGCGTTATGAGTCGTGAGAGCGTGAACAGTCATGCGAGAGGTCGAGTTTACAGAGAGAGAAAGCGAGTTTAGTGTCATTTTATATCATTTTGTTTTCTTTATATTCTTCAGTACCATTAAATATTTTTTTGCTTTTGCTTTCGTCTTCGAAAGAAACATCCCTATCCACTAAAAATCCCTACAGTTGTAATGTCTCCTCTTGGACACATCTTGCATACCAGATACGACGAGTCCGAATACCGCACTCAATTTGTTTCTGCACGAAGATCCTCGATAAAATCGAAAATTCTCGAATCCGTTCTCTTGCGACTTCTACAAGTATTGGGTCATAAATCAGGGACTTATCCGAACTTGTCGAAAACCCGGTTCAAAACATATCCAAGCACCGTCTTCGGAGGATTAACTAAGAGAACCGCATCTGTACTTCGGCGAACCGCTATTCTCGCGGTAGATAGATATTGCACGGAACGTGTCCACGAGATTGATAATCCTCGGGAAAATCCTCGGCGTTGGTCTCCCCGGTAACGTGGCAGCTGGGGCACTGAATCGCCTTCGGTAATTCTATCAATCTTGTTTGACTTACTTCGGCGTCGACCTTGATCGTCGCGGAACTAGGCTTGTCTGTCTGCCGCGTTCATGGTTGTATCGTGGCCGTTGGTCCGTGTCGTGGCCGATCGTAGCCGATCGCGTGCCTCATTTCCCCCGATTCAATTTACGATGTGTCGGAAGTGCATAAGTGAATTTGCTCCCATCCAGCCCGCACTGTAATATTTTTCGGCTGATGAGACCAAGCGTTGTTCATGACGTGTAAATGCAGTCGCACAGAGAATCGGTAAAAAAAAATTGAAGAATTGGAAAATTAGTTAATTTTAACACTAAATCTGTTTGCATTTCTTACAGGAATGCTGCTAGACAACATCTTTGTGTTAAACTTACTTAATCCAGTATGTATTGGGCGTTTGTTTTGAAAATTCTCACGCAAAATATATGCAATATGTGTCGAATGAAACTTATTCTTTTTTATACGTAACCGTATATTAGCTTTTTACTCTGTTGAGAAATTTTAACTAGTACAATTTTACTATTTAGAAAAATTGAGTTACTGATATTTGGTTGAATAGAGAGCTCCATATCGCGAGATAATGATCTGACTTCCAAACAATCTTAATTAACCCGACATTATTCAATTATTATCTTTGGTGGGCTTATTCCACTGTACATCGCAGAGGATAGTCGTATATCTTATTTCAATTGTTTATCAATTCTGGATTTTTATTCATACAGACCTAAGTTTCCACTGGACTGAATATAATAGAAAAACAAATATTAGACACTAGGTGATAACGTATGTGAATTTATTACCTCATGTGAGGCATTGTGGTGTTGATCTGGTGTAGTCAGATTTGTGAAAATACAATAATAGATTTCTTTTGTCAATTCATCACGTGCCAGTAGTACATTTGATTGAATTCATACACATCATTTTTAATATTATGTATAAATATACAATTCTTGCACTTTATCGATGACTTTATTGATGAATATAAAAATTATTTTTAATCCGACAATTTATTGCATTTTTGCACATGGTTGGAGTTACTTTCGAACTGTTTTTATGCTTTTATACTTGAGTATTGACACTACACTCTAGATCAGTATCTCGAGCACTGTTCGTAAAGCATAAGTGAAACGAATTTTTAACAGTTTTACCACCAATGTTGATTTTCTATATAATTTACATTGTGTACTATGCACAGTAGATATTGATACAAGTGTAGAACAAAAGCACCGTGCTTGAACTAGAAGGGACTTTTCAATGAATCCATCATTGTCGTAAAATAATTGGAAGCTTCAATAGCTGAACTGTCTTCCACGAATCTAAATTTTGGAAACGTGAATCGATGAAACAAGCCTCGAAGTATTGTAAAGTCGTAATCTATCTCCCTCAGAGCTCCACGATCTCTACCCCTTCGTCTACCCCCTACTGTATGTAAATTTTGAACAATTTTCTTATATTTCCACAAGAACGGATAAAAATGGCTGAACTTTGATACCAGATTGTAGAAATTCATTAATCAAGTACTCTTCGAAACAGAATAACATTTTCAAACTTAAATCAAACAACGTGAGACTTTAAAAAGCTAAGAAATGATTAGTTTACTAGACGATGCGTAATGAAAATTTGGAGAAATTAAAATTTGTAGGATCACGATAAGCATAAAAATATAATTTTGTTTAGCCAACTGCTACCTCACAGCTTGGTACATACATCGTCTAGAAATAATCACGAAAGACTGAGATTTTCCTTATTCAAGATTACACAAGAAGTTGTTAAAAAGACTCGTACCGATTCTTTAGGATTCAATTTGCACTCTGCCAGCGTAAAAATATAATTGGCTGCACTGAGAGCAGCCATCTCTACGAGAACAGTATGCATCGTCTGAAAATAAAATTCGGTTAGGTGAGTTGAACGTCGACACGAGCGAACGTGCTTCGCCTGTAGTATGTGGATTTCACGCGAGATCTTGCGACAGTTCGAAACCGAGGTGTAGCGAGCGAGAAACCAGCATAGCGAGGAGGTGTTTAACGACGAGCGTGTAAGCACGCCGGCGGTCAAGATGCAAGATGCGACACACCGGGCCAGGGGGAAGGGATGGCGGAGGGATGTGCATCTCGCGCGGGTTGCATCGGTGCAGCATCTCGCGCAACCCCTAATCTTGCTCGCTCGGGTCTCTCGCGATGTTTCTCGCAGATTCAATTATGACACTGGGTCGCCGGGGCTGCGGCGAATACGTAGCGGAATACTCTCGCAAATTCCCCGGCAGCTCGGAGATCCTTCGGTTCTACGGGAACCGGAAGTTATCCCGCCGCCACCGAGAAGCTTGCGGTCGTTACCCGAGGATCGGTCCGAGGATGAAAATATTTGCACGGCGAACGAAATCGGATAGAACGACTCGAGACCACCGGCCCCGTGACACGCGTCCCGGACTTTGTTCGGAACGTGTTCGATATCTTGCTTCGCGGCGAATGCCTTGCGAATCGACGATGTGAATCTGCGAGGACGTTTTTGCCGTTTCCTCCACGCGACAACTCCTGTGATTTCTGGTTTTAATTGGGAGACGCATAACGCTTGAAGTCGGAAATGTAGGTTTATTTGTTAATTTTGTTTAAACTTGATCTGATCCCGTTTAATTTAGAACATTTTTGACATATTTTTATTTCTATTTGACCTTAATATAAAATTACTTCTTACGGTTTTTAAACTTGATGAAATTCGTTTCAAGCTATTATTTTTCATTTCTGTTTCAAGCAAAACGTGACTCGGCCTGTTTGATATCATTTTGAGGATAAATATTAAGTTCATGCATGCGAAACTGCCGTTTCGCAGCAGAGAAACTTGCATAAAAATATTTTCTGGCTTCAGCGGAGGGTTAAAATTGAGAGTCTCTAAACTCGTTGAAAATTTATTCTTTCATTTTGTATAAAAAAATTTACAAATGTAATTCATTATGTTCCCCTTACAGTCGTTTTTGCAGAAATTTAACAAACGAGCAACGAATTTAGTTAAAAAATGAGGGAACAATGTGAAGTAATTATGTCTAGGAATCCATCTAACAGTTAGTTTAAGCAACATTAATTTGAAAATTTCATTCTAAGGAAAATACAAAAATGATAGATTCATTCCAGATGATTATAAATAAGTCAAACATGTTAATGGATATAAAAATTACCAGTAATTATTAATTCAATAGTCAAGAATTAAGATCAACAAGGAATGTCTCTCAAAATATTGGATTCGTTCCGGGATGCATCTAATAAATAAACCGTAGATTCATGTACAAATATAGATTGTCACTAACCACAATTATCGTAGTTTTACTAATCTATGATAATATGAAAATTTAATTCGAAACTAAATTGACAGCGTATGTAACGAAAAATAATGAATCCGTTCTAGATCTATCTAATAAATAAACCAAAACGTGCAAATATAGTTTGCCATTAAGTGCAACAATAACCACAGCTTTACCAATCTGTAATAAATCAGGTGCTCAGTTCTGAATTGAATGCCAAAATCGAATCACAGCAGCAATTAAGGATGAAAGTAGACGGCAATTAAGGTCGAAAGTAGACAGCAAGTAAGGATGAAAGTAGACAGCAAGTGTGGCTGAAAATAGTACATACGTTGAAGATGCAGCTAATAAACAAACGGGCGATATATATATAACTGCGGCAATTATCGTAGCTTTATCGATCAATAATAATTTGAGATTTCGATTCGAAGAAAAATACAAAAATCCATGTTGTTCAGAAATTGATGACAATATTAGACAGCAAATTTCTCAAAAAATAATAAAATCATTAACTGCATCAATTAGCATATTTTCAGCCCTGATGGCCATTACTAGACTGTGGATGTTACGCGTTTATGGCAAAAATGGATAGGTGCAATTTGAAGGTGTACAAAAATTGAAAAAATGTTAATTTTCATATTATTATTCTTTTTAGCATTATTATTTTTAGGTTTTCGAAGTTACTAAAGAAGGAAAGGAACAATATGGTTCCAACTTCTTGCAATTAGCGTACGCAATTTTTATTTTGCATGACAGATTCGCAGTCTAACCAATCACGTTCCAAATAAAATAAAATCCTCGGGGACCACTCAAATACATATTCCCACTGCATTCACTTCAAACATGGAGGCTTAAGGAATCTTCTAATTTCCCTCGATTCCGTCGGACTCGAACGATCACGTAATCATTCCTTTCTGTGACAAAAACCGGGTTGAACGTTGAAACGATCAATTTAAACGCGGGTCGTCGCGATATCTCGTCAAAAATGAAATATTATCGCGTCCGGGCTATTAGTTTACGGTGGGGTCGTATGGTAACGTAGATGAAGATAAAATTGCTTTCGAGTGGCCCTTACGGATCGAGGGTCGCGGCGGAAAATTTAATAAAGCGAGAATTTTCTCTGTGGAAGTTAGGCGAGCGCGCAGTGGGCGCACCCTTTTCGGGCGGAACGCTTCTGCCTCGCTCTCTGCCCCGCTCTCTGCCCCGCCGATGCTAATTAGTAGTTCCCGCGCGAAGAGACACGGTACGAGCCTGTGAAAAATCTCACCGACCCGCATCGACGCGTCCTGTTTCGTTAACGAGCCACGTGGACAGGTATGCGGCCGTCCGTTTCCCAGAATGCAACAGTTCCGAGTTTGATCCGTGAATGGGCCGATGAACAATCTAGACCCCCGGGTAAAATAACAAATTATTTCTGGACGGGTCCGGGATCTACCCTCCGAAGACGCAAGCTTTCATCCTGGGTCAGTTTGACCCAACTTCAGTTGCGCGAGTTCTATAGGATCGGTTGTTAAATAAATTTTCATTTATTTTTGTAATGGCGCAATGCAGTTTGTTCTACCACGCTTCGGCGATTTACGGATGTGCGAAGTTGAACCCATTATGCAGAATTTGAAATTTGAATGTTTCAGTATTTGGTATTTTTGCAAATTTTCTGCTGCTACGTTGTTTTTAGCCACTGTTATTTCTACACCAATGCTCGCGTTTGTAAAAGACAACACGATCTTAGAACTTCGATAATTTCAATAGAATTTCTACAGAATTTCAATATCTTCATCGTCACATATTTAGCAATTAATTTCAATAAAACTATCGAACCTTCTAAGCTGAAATTTGACATGTACATACATTTATACATATTTGAGGTAGTAGTACAAATTTTTGCAAGACATTCTATTCAAAATTCGTGTTATTATTTCAACATTTGTCATATAAGTCGCATCAGGATTCTCTGTCTGATAAACGGTCGGTGTTTCTACTTATTGGAGTCTACTAGAATTGAAACTAGCAGTAATCTACTTTGGGAAAATTATTGCCTTTAGGCCTTGATTTATACGAAGTTCATGTGAAATAAAAAAAAAATCAATCGTAAAATTGAGAAAATACGAGTGTTAGGAATTAATCAACGCATCTAAAACATATAAGGCAAAATTGAGTGAAGAGAGAGATCTGAAGAGAAGCACGATATCGGTAAATAGAAGACGTTCAGATAAATCGCGCCCACTGTTCCCTATGATCACGTTCTCAGTCTCGTACGGCGTGACTGTAACGATCACACTCGAACGATAAATCTTCGACCTACACAGTTTTCCTTTCGTTAAAGAATTTTTACTTGCACGTCGAAGTTGGAACGTGGTGGTCCTACTACACGACCAAGGGACGGTTATAAATTGTACCGTTCGACCGTCGATCGTTCACGTGTCCACTACTCGCGATGGTGGTCGAAAAGTCTCGGCCCACGACTTTATCATCGATTAAAATAGCTGGTCCGCGCTTTAAAAGCTCCGGCCCGGTTTCTCTCTCCGAGCGAGCGTGTCGGAACGCTTGAAATTCCGCGCGAGGATCTCGTAAAACTTTCTATAAGCCATTAGGGGGCCCGCACGGTCAATGGGAAAAAAAGTTTACGTCGTATGACGCGCGGAATTGTTCGCAACGGAAGCGTGGCCGCGGTTACCACGCGAATTCGATTCTCCTATGCTTTACTAGGCTTTAAAGATCCTACCGACTCGAGCGGGAATGGTCACCGATGATGGCTTCTCGGCGGTTTAGGGCACTCTGGAAACTTTGGACTGGAAGGAACATGCATTCCTGAATAGAGCCCATGTCCCGACAATTACAAAAATAATATGCAAAATGATTAATTGTCTCGTCCCGAAAGTTCAGGTTTCGTTTCTGAAACCTTAAGTAGAGCGAGCTCTTCTGGCGCTGAATTCGGAAAATTGCATCAGGTCCGCAGTCTGGTACCAACAAATGGAAGCAATGACGCTTCTCCACGAAAATGAAAATTGCATTCCGAACAACAATACGCTATTTCTTTCTACGTTCGGCGCGGTCGACGCAGTCATAAAAAAATAGTTTCCCTTCACAATGTAAGCTCGGACCAGGCGAGGGGACCTAGATCGTGATTTCACTGTACTCGGTCTCGGTAAAATTGCGTAGCATCTCGGCAAGAATATTCATCGAGCACTATCGATCTCGAATCGAAGTAGTCTCAAAGCTCGTCTGCGGACGGCGCCGCCTAATTACCGAACTTTCCATTATTAATTCGGACGCTGCCCGTTAATCATGAACGAATCGCAGCGCTGCGCACCAGCATGGGTTCCACATGCGCGTTGCGTGCGCGCTCGAACCGGCTCAGGTCCGGTTTCACCGGCGGATTCTCTGCGATTACTGTGCACGAAGACAAAAGCAGTGTTGGCTCGAATTCGCGGTGGATTAAATAGCGCGGATCCGGTGCGCCCTTTACCTTTCCCGCGCAATAACGATGAAGAGAGAGAGAGGGAGAGAGAGAGAGAGAGAGAGAGAGAGAGAGAGAAAGAGAGAGCGAGCCCCGTACTTGTTCCCTGTACCCGGAGCTGTCTACTTATCGAATTCGGCTCGGAACTCCGAGAAGTTGTTGCTCCCCAGTTCTCGGACTCGTCGATAGTCGATCCCCGGGCATTTGCCTGCTTTTCGGCGCGTTAACGAGTACGAGAAAGCGAGAACCGTCGGCGTAAAAGGAACTGCGAAAGGAAATGCGGAGAGAGAATCAAGAGAGAGAGAGAGAGAGAGGGAGAGAGAGAAAGGAACGAGAGAGAGGTGGGGCCGCAGAAGGATAGGGGGATGAGGAGAGAGCAGAGTGGAAACTGCAGTTGCACTTTCCCAGATCACTCGAGGCCGGCGAATGAATATGCCGAAGAAGTTTCGTCGTTCGTGTCACACCTGCAGCTGGATAAGGCGCAAAAATTCCTCTTAGTTAAGTGCTATACAACCCCGAGACCCCCAACGCAGACGTTCGTAAATTCATTTAGGCCAATTTCCTTTTCAGCCCCCGCCCCTCGGATGTTTGACATGTACAGCATGTGAACCGGAAACACGGCGCGGCGGAGCTCCGCGGAAAATGAATTCCCCGCGTAAAAACGGGACACGAAAATTGTAGAATGGGAGCGCGCGGTGCTTTTCGAGGGAAGGTTCGTTTATGGGAAAATTGAATTTGGAAACTCGTCGGACGCGCGCACGGCCTTTCTGTTGTGATTCCTCGCGTGTCCGACTTGCGCTCGATGTTTCTACTTGGAAGAATAATCGTTGCGAGGTTTCTACGACGTGGTTTATTAATAATTTCGTCAGTTTTTAGTAGAATAGTTTGTAAAAATTTGTGCTTTCACCTCAAACCTGTATAAATGTACTCGAAAAGTTTCGGGCCACTAGGTACGATCGTTTTTTTTAAGTTAATTGTCAAATGTTGTAGTGTAAAGGCAAGTTTTACTGCCACGTTCGTCGTTCGAATTGTCGTTTGTTTATCAAACTTGGAGAGTTATATTAGGAACTATTGTATGTGACGTCGAAGTTACAGGAAGCTGTAGAGATGATTAAATTTTGAGTCGACATGGGCATCATTCTAGGTGACGTGTGACCATGATGAACCCTTTTCGGTGTCGTAGAGCCGCGTTTTCATTTGAGGATCCCGTGCGCCTTCGCGCAGACAGCGCTAAAATCGATCGTGACAGCTACTTAAGTCGTATTAACCAAATGCCTGATTCGCAGGGGTAGTTCGAATGTGGTATTTAGCTGGCGGCGCAGTAAGTGTACCATGTAAACTGGCCTAATGGAGGTACGTATGGTAACGCGGACGAAGGAACGCTGGCATTATCCATTGGGGAGCTACTCGAATTGCAGTCGAATCGAATTACCAGTTAGTAACACTTTGTCACGGGTTTTGCGGACAGTGCCGCGGCTCGGTTGCTGGTCTTTGGCCCTTAGCTAATTTCCTCGCAAGATTCACCGTCCGTGGACGAATGTTCAGGTCTCGTGTTCCTCGGAACTATCCGCAAGCACATATCACGATCAAATTCTTGACATCCTTCGAAATATTTCTGACTTTTGACATTTTTTACTGGATTCTCAAATGTATTAAATGAACACAAGACAAGAACGAGGGTTAGATACTCCGGAAAACATTTGAAGAAGAGCTGAAATTAATTTTTGTTTTGCTAAATTCACTGTGACAGTGCATTGCAACATACGGTAATGCTGTCGGTATAAATCGAATGGCTAGTTACAATTCTCTAGCGATAATTATACGAGGGTTGGAACGGTGGTGAAGATCTAGGTTAAAAATCGAGCCGCCAATCGCATGGACTGACACGGAAACGGATACGTTTCTTGTCGTGAGAAAGATTCCGAGGGGTGTTTATTTAGGCGGGGTTGCTCGCCCTAGCAAAAACCAGCGACTCCGGGGGTAAATCCGGTGAGAAGATTAGCTGAATGCTAAGGAACCCAAGGAACCCGGCGAGCTAAGGAGCTTTCCCTCTCCCCTTCGGAGAAATTCGATGGGATCTGTGCTGGAAAATATGAGCAATTTTTAAATAGAAATTTCCTCGTTACTATAGTTCGGAGATGCAGGTATTCTCGGTCGGCTATGCCTCCTAGTAATGGCTGGTGAGCTCAATTTCTGATCATCTCACGATTACCATGTCACCCGATAGCAGTTATGTTGCTTGCTCGCGTAATCGAAGTCTGCTCGTAGCTCGTAGCAGTTTAGAAAAGCTGTATGCAATTTAAATCGACAAATTGCGTCTTATTTATGCTTACGCGGTCTGAAGAAGTTTTTCAACACCAATGGAAAGAAAATATTTTCCTAAATCGAAAAGGGGCTATTTCTGGAAATAGAAAATAGTTCCCTGGTTTTCTATAAGGGAGCCTCTGATTTTTAAACAGCAGATCCGAGATGCAAATTTAATCCTGCTATTGTGATTTATGCACACGAGATCGCTTTTCTGTCTGCTTACATCATGCTTTCGACCGCATTCTGTATCCACAAGGCATTCTATGTATAATATCTGAAGAAAATCTCGGCTACAGTTTAGCGTTTGATACGAATGCGAAGATAATGGAGTCGAGGATAAGGTAAAAAGAAAAGGGGTAGGAGCACTTCTGAACCTTCTAGATTCTGAGTGGGCTCGTATACCTCGTTGCCTTGTTTCAAATTGCGGATTTTTATGAGTTACGTCAATCGTGACCTCGAGAAACATGATAAAATATGAACTTGGATAAAATAGTATTAGGTTGTTGCATAAAAATTGAAATATTAACAAAATGTAAGGAAAACATAAATAAACTACATAAAACATTGAAACATTCTGGCTAATCTTTCACATGCTCCAAGCTGAAACCTCGCCGCAAAATTCGTCACGGTCACGAGATCGTGAATTGCTCATTGAGAAACGAGAGACAGCACACGTGTCATCTTTTCGGCCGAGAATGTGTCTCGGCAGTCTCTTAGCTAAGCTTTCTCGCTATGTGGGCACGAGTGTCGGTTAAGCTCCGACGTTTAACGTTTAAGACCTACCAAACAGGCTTCGAAGCTTTCCAGACGCATTTTATACGGCGACAGATCCAGAGCGCCACCAACCGTAGGATATTTCTCGGTTCGCGGAGCAGGAACGCCTCACCAATTCGGCGCTGTGGCGGGAATTAGTCGGCGAACAAACCCACCAGAGCCGAGAAAAGAATGCGCCATTTTTGCCGCGCAATCATTATAAACAATAATAACGAAGAAAATATCCGCGGGCGCTTGGCCCCCGCTCGATAAGGGAGTCCGGACCGGGCTTCGCGTTAACGAGTGCGTGAGAAGTGCTGGAACTTGCTCTGCAGCGTCTTTTCGAAGCAAAGTGCGGGAAAATTGGCACAGTGAACGCATTAGGTTCTGGGAAAGCGGATCTTTTTTTTCGAGTGCGCTAAAAGGCGAATTTACTTGATTAACACGTTGACTGTCACGCCGTACATACAGGGTGGTCCGTTTAAGTAAGACCACCTAAATATCTCTTCGGGTTATTGTGATGCAAAAAATATTTGTTACGTAACGTGCATGGTGTCAATGGATCAAATATCTGGTAAGAATATTTTTTCCAAAAGTCATTTTTTTCGGAGTTATCGAGGTCATCGGTGTTTTTTGTATACATAACTACATATTTTTTTATTGCATCGTGTAACTGATCGAAGAATACATTCAGATATGTATAATAACATAACCTTGAAATGACCTTCATCTTCGAAAATTAAAGTTTTACCGTATATTATACCTATTGCTTTGTATATGGACAGAATTGTTTGTCCGGATTTAAAAATTAATTGTTGGTAATATATTCGCTGTATTGGTATCTATAAAATGCAAGGAGGTTGAAACAGTACTATTCTATATTCTGCATTTCAACTTTGCAATGTTTATTTCATTAAATAACTTACTTCGATTATTTATTTACTTAACTCGAACAAGGAACAGGCTGCTGAGAGAATTTGTTATTGATTAATGTCATTTGCGAGCATCGAGTTCACTCGTTATTTTAAACAACCATGGCTCAACACCGGGACAAATCAGCTCGAGGAACGGTGCGGGCTGGGTAAAAAAGGAACTTTGGTGCTTTCCGCGCAGAAGGGCTCGTCTTTCCTTTCCTTCGTTCTTTCGAAGTCTCTGTTACGTTCTTCCCTGCCCTTCCGTCTTCCCGACAACCCTCGGCATCACTTGGTTCCCTCCGTTGCTCACAGGAACGTCGGCGAACTGTCTTCTGAAGACAAGGGAGGAAATAGGAGTCGGTACACGGGTTCGTATATCCGTTCATTTTGCCAGGTTTGCTGTCGGTGCTATTACTTACGTGTTTTCCACCTTCTTCTTCTCCGATCCGCTGTCTTCGTGGGTCACACAGACACACGCGTCCGCGCGCGTAATTTCACGCGTGTCTATGTGCAAAATGCCTGCCCTCTGGAAGATATTCGTCTTGCAAATCGCGGCGCCTTTCACAGGTGCCGCTCGCGCGAATCACTGCAGTAAAAGTGAACTGAAAGTGGGCTGTTATTAAGCGGATGTGTTTTCCAGAGACTAGAGCCATCTGCTCTAGATGACAGAGGTCCCAGGAAAACTTCTAGGCAAAATTGCAAATATATTTTTTTCTTACCTTAATTTTTGCACCTATCTATCATCATTTCCGTAATTAATTACATAAAAATTGTAGGAATTGCTAAGAGCAGCTAGCACAATTTATAGCTAATTTAAGAAGGAATTAATGGGCTGAGGATCCAGGACACATTTTACGGAAAATCACGAACTCGGTATTTTTTCCCCGTTTTAATTTTTGTACCTATTTCATCGGTTCCGTAATTAATTACGTAAAAATTGTGAGAGGAATAGCTAATGACAGCTAGCAGAATTTATAGTTTATGCAAGAATCAATTTGATGGGCAGAGAAACACATTTTAAGAAAAAATCACGAACTCGGTATTTTTCTCCCGTTTTAATTTTTGTACCTATATCATCGGTTCTATAATTAAGTACATAAAAATTGTGGGAAGGTAAGCTAATTCTGTGGTTTATTGGAGGTCGAATTGCTAGCCGCATGCCGCAGGATATCTCTCTGCAATTTCGCGTGTAGCAAATCAGTGTCGACTGTGTCCGAGTGTATTCAGCGTGTTTATTAAAGTATTGATATGAAACCGGTAATTATGCATAGAGGCGTATAATTTCCACGGTGACATTCGGTATGTGCTTGCGGGATTTATGGCGAATCAAAGACGCTTTTGGTAAGCGAGCCACGTCTAGTCCTCCAGCGAGTGATCCAAACAGAAACGAGCTTCATTGGGCCCTCCGTGAGAAGCACTCGTTGCCTGTTATTCTCGCGGTTGTACGGCAAACACGCGATTCTCGGACACATGCTCATATAATACCATCTCCGTTCGTTTCGATAAACCCTGAAACGTGTGTCGTTTGCGCGCGCGCGCGTGTATGTATGACTTGCCGTGGAAATTGGTGTTTCGATGTTTAATTCGCTGCGGGCATGGCTAATGACGGATATTCAAAAGATCGCGCGACACTGTTCTGCATTTAATTATATTCCTGTTCCGGATAAATGGCCGCGCTTGACGCACCGCGGCCTTTTGCACAACGCGATTCACTTCGGACGGATTATTCAGCCAATTACTCGATAGCACGATAGAAAGTAAACATGATTGTTGTTTAAGCCCCGCATCGGTACGCACTGATTTGTTTATAGAGGTTTGCGATTCTGATTCTGGAAGCCGCTAGAAAGCTCCTGTCAAACCTGAAAACACAGAAGCTGTATGTTCACGGTGAGAAATTACGGTGTTTGGGTTAAGTGTTCGACAATAGTCCCCAACACGTTGCAGACAAGGATCTTTCTAATAAACGTTAAAATTATGTTCCTCCAAAAATTAAGTATATATGTCTTAAATACTGTGAGGAACTAATGTTGCTACTGCTTTAATAAACAAATAAATTTATTTCTACCATCAGGATTTAAGTACACGAGTCTGATATATCAGATGCACCTAACACAATGGCGACAATAATGCTCGATCGAAGAATTAATCCTCGGTCTGGTAATAGTACTTATTGATATCGAAAACAAATAATTAAGCATCTTTTAATAAACTGTTTAATAGCTACACTCGTTTAATATTTGCGATGCGCACTATAAGATGTTGGAGGAATGTAATCTGCCAATTCAAGAAAATTATCATGTCGATAGTCGATGAAACTGTCCAGTAATTTTCTCTCCAGATCGTTTTAAAACGTGTAAACGCCATCAATAACCGTAGCGACTTTTATGTTTTATTTATTCCAGCCATTCGGCACGTTGCACCTACTCGATACGACATTCGACTAGCAACGTATGCATTTGATGGCCACGCCGACTGTAATCGACGCTCGAACCGAACAGGTTAATGAATCATCAAATCATCGTTTAACGGAGGGTCATGAACGTTTTAGTTACAGATGGATCTCCTTTATTCGACATCAAGTATCACAATAATCCGGTGGGGCAATAAAAATTGTCTGCAGCGATTTCACACTGAAATTATACGACAAGCATCCACTTTAAATTACTTTAATATTGTGGATATTATAGGGCAACGTTTTTTTTGTTATGAACAGTGCAATAGTTTGGTAGGCAAAGTATTTATACTTTGACTCATTTCAGTGTCAAAAAGGAATTAAAACTAAAAAAATAAATATTTACTTAAATAAAAGATAAAGATTCGTTCAACACTAAAAGGAACCAAACATTGAAACCTAGTGTCACGTGTTGCTTCATAATGATTGCACAATTTTTATGAGAATACGATACATTTCTGTAATTTCAATAAGAGTAAAATAAAAATTTAAAGGCCAGTCGTTTAGCGTTAAATAAGTATTTCTTTGTATGTACACAATGCATTTGTCAGATTGTACTCGACCGAAGGATAACGCACCAAATTCTGCAGAACACTCTCGCCCATTTTTGCCTAGAGAGCAAGAACACTGCATTAGCACGTGCTGCATTAATTCTCAAAATTCGCCGTCTCTTCGCATGGGACGTGTCAAGCAAAAATTACTGCGAATCCGCGGCAGTGAGCTGCAGTTATAGTTACCGCCCGCATGCGTGCATATTCTCGTCTAAACAGGCCCACGAAAGAGTATAGTGTTTCGTGCATTCAGAGACAGGCATGCAAGCTGTTCGAGTGGGGCTTGCACTTCGCCGACCGCTTTTGCCGTTGTTTTTACAATATTTACAAGAGAACACATCTAACCGGGAAAGGCGGGAAAAAGCTTTTAGCGATTACACGGGGACGAAGCGCTATAGTCGAGAGACTGTATCTTACAGTTTTCCGTCGGTTTATTATCATAAATAATAGAAATTGATGGCCGCTAGGGATACGTGTTTAAAGGGTATACAGTAGATCAACTTGCTTCTGTAATATGACACGGTTTCGCTTTAGCACATATCGTTGCGGATCCGCAAACAGATGCTACAGAACGCAAGCCGTACGCCAGCTGGGATAAGTAAATGGATGCACCGGAATATCAATTTTGTGCGCTGTAGTGCGCGATTATCGTTTCAGCGCGCCTATTGCGTGCCGAGACTTCCGCGATTTTTTTGGGACGATAGTTTTCGAAATCGAGGTAACAGGATCATTTCATTCTTGATTCGTAGAATTATTCTACGCATTTTCGTTCCGTCGAGTATGTGGAAGTGTTCGTGTGTCTGTAGACAGAGTCCCATTTTTTATTTTTTGTTAAACAACCTTCATGTATAAAAGGAACAGTACAAACAGCAGTCGTATGGAACAAGAACAAGATTGAAATTATGCATTCAAATCATTTAAATCACAGTGAAATTTTTTTATTCCGAACCAATTTTTAGTTTGGAATCGATACAGACAATTTTTAAGTAACGCATTATTGTACTATTTATAACATAACAGAAATGAATAGATTGAAACATAAAAAAAAATTCAAGAGCATCGATGTGAAAATATATGTTACGGTGAATGAATGATAAATCCAGATTATGAATAATCACCACTATAAATCCGGTGAATGTGATAAATTCTTGAATATTTATCAAATTAACTGGCCATAACTAACCCAAATCTAACCCAGACCTAATCCAGACTAAATTTAATGGTGATTATATGTATATAATAATCGGCAATTATATATAATCACCAGATTAATTACATATATAATCATCACTAAATTTGGTCTGGGTTAGGTCTGGGTTATTTCCGTGTTAATTGATAATTTAGTTTATTAGTTCATCTGGCCGGTTATTTCGATAAATATTCAAGAATTTATCACATTTACCGGATTTATACCGGTGATTATACATAATCATCATCGTAACGTATACATCGCATAATACAGTATGTGCATCAATTGCTTTGTCTGCTTGAAAAGCCTTTAAAATTGAAAAGCCAATTCTATGTACAGGCATCGTTTCATTGCACACTTCACATCGCTATCAATTCTCCGAGTACACAGAAGTGACGAATTTCCTGTATTTATAAGTATATTAGAAATAATTAGCCTCGCCCGATGGTGTCCACTTTGTACGTCATAGCCACTTAATTAAGCTCGAAAGTGTATTATAATTTACTCTTCTTCCCCACGCATCGCACTTTCATCTATTTTCTTTTTTGTCCTAACGCATTAACTCCAAAGCCATTTGAATGTCCCGCGTTGTAATAGTTAAGTGAAAAGTTAAAAGTAAGCGAAAAGTTCCGATCGATACCGCTAAAAGTTTCCACGTAATGCGAAAACATGAATGTCATAATGCGGCCGACGATGCCGGGTACACCGGCACAGCACTGTACAGCGCAGCAAAGCAGGCAGAGCTTAAAGCGCTAACGGTACTGC
This sequence comes from Lasioglossum leucozonium, assembly GCA_028454225.1. Lineage (NCBI taxonomy): Eukaryota > Metazoa > Arthropoda > Insecta > Hymenoptera > Halictidae > Lasioglossum > Lasioglossum leucozonium. The sequence continues at coordinate 9,390,939 of CM052219.1, read as the reverse complement.
AATTAATTATGTAATATAAATATGGAAATTCAATGCGTCGAAGATATTTGGTATAATGCAAATATTTCTTTCGGTCCCCGGTGACCGTATAAATTTTTGCCCGACGATAAATGTCGGATTGAATTAATCGCGAGAAATTTTTCACGGCGCAACAGTCGCCGGTGGTATTTGTCATCGTGGCTTTCCCTCTCTCTCTCTCTCTCTCTCTCTCTCTCTCTTTCTCTCTCTCCCTCTGTGACGTTGCCGGAAATTGTTGACGCTGTTGAGTCGATAATTTGAGCCGGTAATTAATGCTTCCACGAGTGATTGTTGCGATAATGATTTTACACTGTTGCCACTAGATTGCGGATTTTATGCATTTATGATAACAATGAGTAGATGAAATAGGAAAAAGCACAAACAACGTATTTAAGCATATAGTAAAGTCGCGATCTAGCTCCCTCAGAGCTCCACGATCTAAGTCCCTTCGCCTACCCCTTAGCACGAGAATGACTACTCTCAAGCGCCATTAAAAATTCTCATACTATTATTTAATACAATTTTTGCGTTATTATGTTTGTATCTAAGAAGTTGCTAAAAGTTTAAGTGTTATTGTTGAAGTGATTCCTTTATTGAAGTATAATATTATATTATATTATGTATAATAAAAATGGCACAGAATCTAATAATGCATCGAAATATCCATCAGTCACTTCTAATACATAGTAGATTTAGTGTTCAGAAAGAAAATCAATGTCTACTTAACTCCTATTATTTGCAAAGAACACAGAAAATTTGGATATTTGCCTAAAGATCCGCAGTCTGTGGAAACGAATACCTAAAGGAAAAGGGGATCGCGGGGAAGTCGGACGAATGCGAGTGGTTGCATGCATTTTCGGATGCGAGTGCATTCTTGCAGAGGCACGCAGGCCGATTTGATAAGTCATCACTCTACCACGTGGCGGTTTTGCACGCGGCGCAGGGTCGCGCGGGTTATTTAAGCTAAATACGACAGCCGCAGCGCAATTTTCGGCAATGCAAAGAGAGCCTAGCCCGAAGTCATAAAGGGCGGGCCTTCGGCGCGAGTAAAATTTTCATTTGACCGAGCTGTAAGTGCATAGAAACGTTCTTCTCTCTCCCTCTCTGTGTGAATGTGTCTGCGTCTGTTCATTGCCGGGCAGAGAGTGGGGCGTCATCGAGGATACTCTCTCTCTGGATGGAGGGTAGAAACTGAAAAGGGAACAGCAGAGGGCGAGAGGAGGTGGAGGCACCCACCATTCGAGTATTATTGCGGTGCTGGCCACGGGAGGGTGAGGATAGGATATATCAACGGTTGGCGTTTATGTGGCGACCAACTGTCGAGTTAATATTCACGCGATTCAGCTTGACCCTCCCCTTCGGTCTCCTTCCTCCAGACGACGACGCGAATTTCTCGGCTACGAACCCTCTCGTCCTTCAGATTACCAATCCCTTGCCCTTTCATCCCTCCTAGCTACCAATACCCCTTGCGCCAGCCTGATTTCCTAAGACAAGGAGGCTGATATTGCCTTTGTAAACTGGGGATGCGTTTTCGAGAATCTTCTGTGAATGTTAGGTTCGTCCAAAACACGTTTCTTTTGCAGTGTAATACCGCATCAACCCTAAGTGCCACGCAATTTGCTTCTGATGTGAATACTTTTTTTCTATCGCCTCTCGGATTACCAACCCTTTGCACTTTCATCCCTTTAGGTTCTGCGAGCTTACACCCCATATGATGCTAGTCTTGGCAAGACAAGGAATTGTCCTAGAAGTGGCACTATACATATACATGTAGGGGATGTGTTTTGAAAACTTGCTGAAAATGTTTGGGGTTGTTTCAAACGTTTTTTTGCATTGTGAACGTTTAACACTAGAAGGTAAAGTGACTCGATCATTTTTAACCCCTCTTGAAAATTGCAAGAGTCCATTTGATGGTGTTCGATATGGCTTCACAATCTATTAATTTATATAAAAGTATCAGTTTCAGTACTAACGAATTAAAAACTCTGAAATGCATAATTTTGATCTATTCTAGATTATCGACGGGACTATGGATTTTCCTAAAAGATTTTAAATTTTCCTTAAAAATGTCCTAATATGTAGGGAAACCCGCCTAGAAAAAATTACCATTACTCAAATTTCAATACCTACATTTTGAATCAAGTGAAACGGAATCCGTAAAAATTTGTTGCTCACAGGAAGGGTCTTGTAGACTCAACTTATCTCGACCACGAGGGTGAACGACCCTTTTTCCTGGGTATAAAAAGGACCTGTGTCCACAAATAAATTGGATCGAATAACCAGGAAGTGGAATTTAATTTGAGTGTTTAAAAAGTGCAAATAGGATTAGAAGGGTTTGTGTGTCGTTCGAGAGATGAATTGGAAGGATAACACTCTCTGGGGTAGCTGGTGACATCCCCTAGTCGATACGTTGGGCCAGAAAGCTCGAAATAAATACGCTAAATGACTTGGGAAATTTGAAAAATTATACAATTTCGGAGAGTCAGTATACTGGAAAATTTCTTGTACATATCATCTAGTACACTAACTTTTCTATTTTCTCGATGACAAGTCAAGTGAGTTTAATTTTCAGTGAGTTATTTTCATTAAAAAAAAATTTTTCTGTGCAATTCGACTCATTGAGAGACGAACTAAAACTTGTCGAGGTCCACGAAGAGTTAATGTGTCTGACAAAAACTAAATTTCTGTTGCAGAACGTATGGCGTATGGCCGACTCTATGGCATGGCATCGCGGGACATTGTTCTTTGCTTCTTTCTCGCCTCCTTCCTTTATTCAAGTTTCGGTAAGAGTCAAATGATATTTCCTTTTCACGGGGCTCGAGTCTCCTCACCCGATTACCAAGCCCGAAGCTAGGAAGCAGGAAGCAAAGAGGGAGGTGCATAGCCCAACAAAGAGAGAGCGAGAGAGAGAGAGAGAGAGAGAGCAAGAGCGAGAGAGAGATCCGTAGAAGTTTCAATTGGCCGCAATACGAAGCGAAAGTTACAAGTTTTTAATCCCTACAAAATGATGGGAACGAATCTCACCGTTGTATCCGTAATAGCATCTCGCCCGTACTTTTTCTCCAGGCTTTCTCTCCCTCTCTACCTTCGTTCCTCATCCCCCGTTGCGTTTCTTTGCTCCACTTTTCGGTAAGAATCAAATAAAATGCTTCTAAAAGCACTATCGGGAGTCCTCGGCTTCCCGTAAAAGCATTCCCGCGAACCAGGCAAGCCAGAAATTACGTGTACATCCGAACGTTACGATTGTTTCCTGCTCCTATCCCGGAGCGAATTAAAAAGCAAATTTCGCTCGTTAGGCACGCCAACAAACTCCTACAGGCTGATTCAACCGCGGAATTCGCGGAAATTAATTCTTGCGGAAAATCCAGCAACCACTCTCTGTAAACACGCATGGGAAGCCAAACAGTAGGATATTCGAATGGGAACGCTGTTAGAAACAAATTGGTGCTATGTGTCACTAGACAGTGAATTTCGAGTCTGAGAAGATTTGGTAATTTGCTGTTCTTCTATTTGCATTAGTGCTACATGTTTTTATGAATTTTCTCTCATTTTTATACATATTTATTTAAACTACAAATTCTTTATGACTCCATTTAATGCATTGCATTGTGTACTTTTCATTTAGAACAAATACGAGAAAGATTGAAATAGGAAAAGCAATGGGGCGGTTCATGGAGCAATATTTTTTACGGGCGTCACAAAAGGGTGTAGCAGGAAAAAAGTAACCGGGCGCAATATTTTTCTGCGACGTTCTAATATTAGACGGGCGACAGGAGTTCAGCAGATCATAAATCTCGCGGCGGTAGATTTGAATCGGCCTGTGCGAGGCGTCGATAAAAGCGCCGCGATTCAATTTATTCGATGCCTGACGTCGGATTTCACCGGACAATTATTATCTAATAAGGCGAAGCTCGCGAAACACTCTGTTCATGCGAGGCCCTTTTCCTCTAATTCTCCTTTCACCGTCGAATTCGATTCATGGCGAACCTGAAGAACCGATATTTACCGATTTCGATGATTTTCGGATACGCTGTAAAAATCGATATTTTGAGTATCTTCGAGACTAAGCGAGACCGTCACTATCATGCAAAATGAAAACTTATTCAGCATGTTGGGATTCATATACGATATCCAAAAATCATCGAAATCAGAGGGTAGGTAGTTCTGCAGGTTCGCCCGATTCATTTTCCGACCCCAAGGTCCACGCGTGCCACGCGACAAAAAGCGCGTCGGAGAAAAGGAGCAAGGCTGAATGGCCGACGGGAAAAGAATTATTGCCACTATAACTTTGCCCGTGTGCCGTTCCCATGAATCTATGCGCGACCGATATGCATGACGAACTAGATTAAGCCGATCGGTAAAAGAGATGTAAAGATTAAGAGAAATCAATATCGACCCCCGGAAGGATGAACGCTCTGCGAACGAAAGAGGAACAGAGAAAGAGAGATAGAGGGGGGAGGGGGAGAATGAGGTTTCCTCGAACGTAGATTTCGAACAGAGATTTTAGAGGATAATATTTGTCCGACTACCGAGTACAGGGTGTAAAACTGAACTTGTTACAATCGCAGATCTCGAAGGCTAAATGAACTATTGCGAAGTTTTGGTATTGTAATGGCGCGTTTAAAATGGAAATGGGGACGTCGCGTCGGAGAACGCTCGCAGTGGACACAGTGTGTCGTAGAAATCTGTTGCAAACATGTGCTACGACGCTCTGCTAATCTTTCAATACTTTCCGGAATTTTTGTTCAATTTTAATTTGCTTACTCAATTTTTATATTCGTTGTATTGATAATGAATGTAATTCGTATACATTTTTTAGATCACAGTGTTTTAGAAAGAAAAAATGTACACCTACATTATTTATATTCGGTGAACCGGATAATATTTTCTAACTAATTGAAGATGCAGTATATTACACAGTTTGCACTGCCGTTGTTAATATCTTGAGTTATTATAGCAGAACTGTTACGGACCCGTTCCGAAACCATGATTCCACACCCCCTTCTTCTCTCACTTTTCTTGTAATTTTCGATTATCAAAGTTTTCCGAGTGCGATTGTCCGTTTCCAATTTTAAATCTCAAGAAGTTAGATTGAAAATAAAAGCGAATCGAACAACTAAAAACTGAAATTTCAACGTCTTTCGGATCTCTCCATCGCTCACGTTCGGGTAGTATGATTTAAACTTAAACAGATGGATGAATGATGAATGATGAATGAAAACTTCCGAACTTCCAGTTATAACATGAAACTGGAGTTTCAGTGTACACGAACGTGATTACTGGAGCGCGTTTCTTTATGCAAATATAGATATTTGTGCGCTGATATACAGAAATCACAATCAAACAAAAATTTATCCTCTACATTAGAACTCCGACTATGTTTCAAAGAAGATAAGAATTTACTCTGCTTTTTATTGAAATTTTTCTAGCGGAAATACCTAAATTAATTAAACGTCGCCAGATTGTGTCCAACGGAATTCTCCAAATATAAATGTTGAATTTACGCAAATAATTCCCAATTTTCTGAACAATGCTCAAGCGTGAAAATTTATTAAGTATTTAGCAATATAAAATTTTAAAAGTCCAGAATAATAATTGCTTTTCATTGAAAATGTAAAATAAAAATCTATTAGTTCAAACTTAAATGTTTGAATATTAAACAAAGTAGAATTGTGTCTCCGAAACCGATTCATTCAAAGTTCAACAAAAGACGTTTGTTTAAATCAAATTCCCTCAGGAGGATCCGGGCACCGGTTGTACCGCTTCCCTTTCGACAAAACTCTATGATTGTGCATTGCACTCAGCTTTGCGCCTCTGTGTGCAGTTTTGCAATGCGAACGCGGGCTAATTAGATGTAAAGTTGCCGGATCGTTAATTACACGATCGTTAATTATGTCGAGCCAGGTCAAGCGATGCCAAAGTCCGAGCTCGAGCCCGAATTTCTAGCACTCCTGGAGAACCATACGGTCATTCAAGGTCGTAACGTCTCCTTCACCTGCGTCGTTAATCATCTTCAATCTTACAAGGTAATTGCATTCACGTGTCGGTGTGTAATTAGTAAGTCGATTAAGGGCGTGCCAGCTCGAAATCGTACACTGCTGGCCGGCCGGAGGCTAATTCAAACAGACCAATTTTGGGAAATGTCGCTAAAATCAACCGCACCGACAAATACTTCGATTAGTAAATTCAATAGCAAATATAATTTTTCGATTGGACTTCTTCTGTTTCATCACAAGGTAAATGCATATTTCTTTAGTGTATTATCTAATTAGCGTCGTTATTTTCACGTGTCATCGTTTTTAATTATTGAGAGTTAAAATTTTCTAATTTATTTCCAAAAAATTCATCCCTGAAGAGGTGAAATGAATCATTTCATCGTTCCGAAACGAGAAGTAAAATTTAAACAAAAAGAATAAGCTACTGTCTGTCACATTTTTTGAAAGAAGCATAAAATTCTAGGTTTCGCGTGTAAAAAATAATGTCGTTTGTTGTTTACGGTAGTGTGCGTGCTGTTCGAAAGTGGTCCGTCTGAGTTATACCTAATAAATGTGAAACGATGGGACGCTGGGTTGATTGGAATTGCGTATGCTTGCGACACGGTGAAGTCTGCGTTCATAGGTTTTACGTTCGCGTGCAGCCACTGTAAAAACTTACCGGCAGATATTACCAGAGTTTACCGCGATATTCCGGTCGTATACAGGGATCGTTGCCAGAGAAATCTAGATACAAACGTGACCGGTACTGGGTGTGCAAGAAGAACAGCTGCGATGTCAACCTGTTAACGAGTCGACCTCTCCATATCCCATGTTGTATTTTTGGCAATTTCTATAACCCCTTCGTCAACTCATTCGTCAACCTTTCTCCAAACGTTTCTTTAAGCCATTTATTATTTATTGACGTAACTCTCGGACAGTGGACTATTCTTACAACTATACGATTGACAATTGGACTGCGGATTTTATGCATTTATGACAAAAATGCGATCAAATTCAAAACAGTGAAAATATCCCAGAGATTCAAAAATATTGTTGTATTATTGACTTATTAAGAAGATTATGGAAAGAATCGAATGTATACAGTCACTGTCATTAACATTCGGACACTCTTAAAAAAACGATAACTTTTTCAATATTCGACCAAATAGATTTCCTTCGCGATCTCTGTCCATGCTCAGACCAGGCGACAAAGTAAATTGACAAAGCTCGAAGTGAAAGACAAAGTTGTTCTCGAAGAAAGCTGCAATCCGCGAATTTCCAAGCGATTGTCCATCCACGATATCGCGAGTCATATCCGGCAGCTGAAAAATATTTCCCCGGGAACGCGAACCTCAGCTGAAAACAATGCCAGAAGGAGATGATCTGTTCCCTCTCCTCGTTCGGACAGGTAAATCACGTAACACAGGCGACCCTATGTATGTTGATAATGATAAACCGTGTGGATATGGGTGTGTGTGTGTGTACGTGTAGGTTTCTCGGCCAGTTCTGTCCAGAGAAGCCCCTTGTGGGACAGAGCTGCCGAGTAATTCACTTTCGAGAAGAAGTCCAAGTTTGATTGCGCGCCCGAATCGACAATCGCTTCTATCGCGAGATGAAACGTTCTTGGCGCGTGTTCAGAGGATTTCGTCCTCGTGGATTTCGAGAATGGGACGGGAGATAGTATATATATATGTATAGAGTGGCGAAAGAAGTACGGAGAAGGAGAAAGAAGAAACTGGGAGAAGTTGAAGAACAGAGAGGGAAAAAGAAGTGGAAAAAGTGGTAGGCAACGGAGAGACTGCGAATGTTACTCTCCCGCGGCGCGGCGCGGAATGGTGGTTCGAGAGAAAAGACGCTGTACCAAAGAACGGGTATAAATCAGAGCCGCTAATATAGAGCACAACATGAATGGGCCTGATTTTTGCCAATCCACCGAGTCTCCTCCTCGTCCTCTTCCTGTTCTCTCCTGATTCTTCAAGGATCCCAGTATGCAACCCGCGGCAAGTCTTAAAACACTATTTTAAGTCTTTTAGGGTGGGGATGAGAATATGGGTACCGATTTCTTGACAATTTGGGGACTCGATGTGGAGTGGCTGTTGGCGACTACTTGTCATTTGCTCTCGCAGCCAGGCAAATGGTTTTCAACTGGTTGGTAAATTACTTGGGATTTTTTACTATTATTTGTTGGATTATTCAAGTTATTAAAAGAAGAAATGCAATTTTTATCGAACTTCAATGTCGCATAATTAATACAGACATTTTTTATTTTGCATAAAAAAAAATGTTGTATCAGATAGTACACTGCTGGTAAAATCGTGAATGCTATTCATAATTAATTATTCGATAGCAGTGGCAATTTCTTAATTCAACAAATTATATTGAGTAACTTGAACATTTTGTGGAAATTATTATTTAAAAAAAGATTTTCTAGGACCTTTATGATACAACACGATAATTGAAAACTTTATAGTCGTTTACATTGATTGATTAGATATTTTTTCCGTGTGTTAATAATTAATCCTCTCGCATTAATCCTCTTCTACTAATTTTTTCGCGGTTTATAAATTTGTTACATTGTCTGAATCACCCAGATAAATCATGTCAAATTATTTATAAAAAATGTCCTCAGCTTGTTCGATGTTCCAAACGAATGAAAGGGGTGGTTTATTAACGAACCACGATCATTTTTCCTCGTCGAAGCGTACTAAATAACGCAACGGCGAGTAATTGTTATCAATCAAGTTTGCCTCGACTTTGTGCGGTGATAAAATAACGAAAAACCGTGATATATTTTCTTCGGTGTATAATTGGGAAAAAAAATTGGTTTTCTAAACATTAATAATCACAATAATTATAGTGCTATAAATTGATTTACTGACACTAGACATTCGGATCTAAATTTCGTCTCAATTTATGAAATATCCACTTCTAGGCAGAATTTAGAAGACACTTTTGTTCATCGGAGCGGTCCATAGGACTTGGTTACGTTAGAAATTTCATTCGACAACAGATTCCCATACTGTCTCTTATAAATCGGTTCCCAGACATCGGACACTGTTCTAAATTTTCGTATCTAAATATGGTCCCAATTTACGTAGTATTCGCCCGTTATAGGAAAAGTTCGGTCCGCCAACAGCTTTTCTAGTATCTCCTATAAATTGATTTCCAGACGTTGCACTTTCGGTTCGAAATGTTTGTATCTAAACATCTCAATTTATGAAGAATTTACTCGTACAATATATAGGTGATGTTTTCTTCGCCAACAACGTTTCTAGTATCTCCTCCTATAAATTGATTTTCAGATATCGGACACTCGTTCCCAGCTCTTTGTGTTAGTTGCACTCGGACACTTTTCTCGGATCATTTGACAGAATTATTTCAACAGAATCGGATGACAGACCATTTAACCGAAATAAGCTACTGTACTTAATTGAAATTAGTATATAAAATATTCGATTTTATAAGTACATACTGCGAAATGCAATCAGAAAAACAGTTTAACAATACTGTATGTATCTATTTCATGTACAATGTACAAACAAGCGTACACATAACAATAATAATAATGTTTATTTGTTGAACCTCACAACTAGAAATTGAACTTTACAATATATCTAATTTAATCTAAGCATTCTAACAAAAGATACATATAACGATAATAATAATCTTTATTTGTTCAACCTCACAGCTAGAAATTGAACTTTACAATATATCTAATTTAATCTAAGCATTCTAACAAAAGATACATATAACGATAATAATAATCTTTATTTGTTCAACCTCACAGCTAGAAATTGAACTCTGCCATAGATCTAACTTAACCTAACAATTCTAACAAAAGATTCACAATCTCTTTAAACAATTTTGTAATTACATTATGCGGAATGTTCTACTCTATCATAATTGCTAGTGATACATTTCATAGTAGATCATTTTAGTCTAAATGCACGATGATCCTTTAAAGAAGACAATCTAGTGGAAAGCGCTAAACTTGTGTACCACCATATGTACGAAAAATTCGCGGTATGGTGTTATAGAGCAAGGTGTTCCGTGCAGATTGTTCGCTTAAAAACTTTCATCAACCGAGAATTTTTCTGGTATCTGCCATAAATTGATTTTCGATTCTGAATTTCGTCTCGATTTGCGAGGTGTTCGCCGATGTGTAAAGGAAAAGTTTGCGAGACGGTGTAGTACACACACAAGGCCGGTGTTCCGGTGCTGGATTGTTTGCTAGAAAAATTTGGTTCGGCCAACAGGTAGAGTGATTCTGTCTGCGTGGACGGCTCCGCAGTCTATCAGCGTTATTTATGCACACCTTAAATTCTATTGGATCGAAGCCTGGGGCCGGCAACCGTGCCCCCCGTCGAGCATCGCGCGCCGCGTTCGCGTCATTCGAGAGCTTTTGTTCGCGAATTAAACGCCCTTTCAACCGTTCAATGGAACCGTCGTTTGATATACGACAGATCGAGCACGCAGCAAGTATGCACGCGCAAACGAGAGACCGATCGGAGCTAACGTGCCCGGATTGCAATTTGATTCCCGGAATCCAATAACAATGTTCATTGACTTGCGCACGCGATCCTGCGCGAGTAAATAATTACGCTCGGCGCGGAGTCATAGCATGGTAAACCCTCCGATTCGCGGTAATGAAGAATCGTAACGGACAGATCTGCTGGCCGCCGCATCCTGCTGAATTTCGCTGGTAGATCACCGTTCTCAAAGTGAGTCGATTTTTCTGCGAATTTTCAACGAAAAATTTGCGGAGATCCGTTCAAATTTTGTTCCTCTTATTGCCAATTTTCATAGCCATTAATCCTTAATCATTTGCAGACTGATAGTTTCATGTTCGAGGTAGAATGTAGATCTTTCTACGAATTTGCAAAAAATAAATTTGCGAAGATCTGTCTAAATGTTGTTCCTTTTTCTGCGAATTTTTATAGTCACGTATTCCTGATGATTCACAAAACTGATAGTCTCGCGTGTGAAAGTAGACCGAAGATCTCGGTGTGCATTTCAAAAATTTATGCTAAAATAGCACTGCCCAAAGTTAATTTTATCAACGCTCGTTCGTTAACTTCTTTAAGTTGTTCTAAACGATCAGTGGTTAAACGACCATAAAATTAACCAAAAGAATTATAGGAACTATAAAATGCTTCCCTAATAGACTAAGAAAATCGCCATTTACATTTTAAGATATAACCTCGGTTAAATCTCTTGTCATAAGAAAAATTACAGCACGATTCAGCATAGATAAGCGTTGCCAGAGGGAAGTCACGTATACGCGATGCCGGCTGATAACCGCGGGCTAACGAAATCAAGCGCACGTGACAGCGGCCGTCACGGTTAAGGGTGGCTTTATTTATCTGTATTCATAAAGTGGTCCACAAAAGCAGCAACGTTCACGTATGCATGGTAACACACAAAAGTATAAACAGACGCATCTCTATCCAGAACGAAAATGTTCGAATTTTTACCATTTCTCACCCATGAATTTTAAACAATATAAAATCCACATTCATTGAACTTTTTGCATTTCTGCACACAATCGCTTAGCTCTCCTCCGTCCCTGTTTCCCGAGTTATTGCGCTCGTTACAGACAGTATATTTTCTCTTAACAGGTGTTCGAGGGGTTGTTAACCCTCGAGCGATTACGGAGGCGGAGCTCCGTCGTTTCTTTTCCGTTTCCCAAAGTCGTATCGGGGTGTAGTCGATTATTCCGAAGGCTGCACTGTGCGAGCGCTCTCGGTATCCTCCCACGCATCGCTATTCTTCTGTTTATCGCGTTCAGCCCGGGTAATCGTGTTATACATACACATTTCATTCGAGCTAACAGTTATTTGCGCATAGAATCCTTTTGCCTCGCGGAATATCTGCAAGCTTTTTGCGTGCGGTTCTCAAAAGGTGCTACTAATGAGAGAGCGTTGGCAATAGCGATATCAGCGACGCGAATTAGTTTTCCTTTATTTCACGACGCCGCGCTCATTTATGCTGTAATACTTCATTTATTCACGCTGGTGGGTAATCTTGTAATTAACGACGCGTCGGTCACCGGGAAAAGGACGGCACCGAATTTCAAAAATTATACTGTTACAGTTCATCCGATGTTGAAGCGTATGCTCACCCTATTCGCATTTTCAACTGGATTATTAACCTCGTTATCTTGAATAATGTTCGAGCCTCGTGGTGGTGATGTTTACACAACCAAGTAAACTTAGACGTACAGTAAATAGTGCACAAGACAACCATATTCATGTGGATTAAGATCGCTATCGATTTCCTTTCTAAAGATGATTTTATTATTATTAAATATTAATGATATTTTATTATTATTAAAAAATATATAATAATAAAAGGTATTATGAAACATGAACAAACATTTAGGCAAAATTTTAAAACCATCATAAAATCCATAACAATCGAAAAATTTGTTATCTCTCAAGAATTGCTATTTTTTGGTTTATACGCTAACGCGTTCCACGAATTTACGCGCCGCCTAACTGGTAAACGAGCAAAATAAACACGGTGATTATCGCGTTAAATGCTTGTTTAAACATTTACATCGTGTTCATTTCATAAAATCGTTTATGCAAAACTGTAAACATAATTAACGACTTGATTTTCCTCACCGAGAAATAATACGCAATGAAACAGTCTTACCGTCTGAGTACGAACGTGTATTCCACCGTGTTTCGCACACATTGAATATTCAGCTTTATAATTTTGCAAAGCGATTTTAAACATTTTCGGATTAAAATTTCGGTAAAAGCAGCGTAACTTTATAGGCACAATCCTCCATGTCACGAGGATTGATGCGACCGACGGAAGATTAATTCTAGTGTAAAGAGATATATTCCGACAGTTTTCCAAAAGGACTATTCCGAAATTTGGCTTTGAAACATCCCGCGATAGAAAACCCATTCAACTTTTATTTGAAACGTTTTTTTGATATCGTCGGCGGCATTCAAATTCACCGGGGTTGACTTAAATCGTTCACCCTGCGCGTAAACTGCGTTTTGTTGTGAATCTGTGTCGCCGAAATTACTAACACAATACTATGAAACGTTATAGCGAACACAGAATAAATAGATAAATAAATTTTTCAATGAATTGTTAAAATGTATTGATCTGCTCATTGTCGGAGGATCAATCATGATTTCGACACGAACTCTTTAAAATTGCGTACAATAAGCATTCTAAATATCCTTAATTTTTCTGCAAAATAAAAATTGTTTCCATCGAGTCCCAGTTTTAAGAAAAGGGCACGATCGAGTAGGAATAATGTTCAAGAAGCACGAGACTCGAAGACATAGGGAAATTCCTGCTCCAGATTCATCGGCGAATGTGCTAGGCCGGTTTTCCAGCGGCAAGCAACGGAAAGTAAAGTATGGCGGATTAAAATATGCTGTAACAGGGGCTCCTTCGTTTCGGTTTGCCTTCTTACCCTTGTTATGCGGTGTAACGTTTACGTTACACGCTTTAACGGAGTTGTTTGCGTTGGAACTTATGAATACAGAGGGATAAAGGCGAAGTCACGACGAGAATTTTACGCGGAGAACGCATTGCGCTCGTATGTCACTCGAATGTACAATTCGCACATATGTACGTGGATAATTCAGGCTCATCTTGCGAAAGTAGGCCGTTCGATGCTTACACTGGCTGTTCCTTACATTGTATGTACGAATGCCCAAGGATATTTTCCTGAAAAGTTTGTCGTGTAATCAGTGTCACCGATGGTCGTAGATAACAGGGAAAAAATTATTATATTTTGTACTCGTTTATATTCTGTGGATTTTCAATTTCATTTTCTGATATAAAATTTCTTGGAGACCATCTGCAGCTTCTTGACCCAAATATGTATTATATGAGCTATACTTTAAATACAGTAAAGTCGCGATCTAGCTCCCATCACCTGGTCCGAGCAGGGAAACTATTTTTTTATGACTGCGTCGACCGCACCGAAAGTACAAAGGGACAGTGCCGAACGTACAAAAAGACAGCGCATGTAAACACTAGGGTGGACCTTATTTTTTGACCAAAATATTTTTTTAGTCTCACCTCGCAGAATTGTGATAAGTGTTGAGGAAATGATTTGGAAAAAATTTGGGGTGGATTGGATCGTGGAAATTCGAGGCGCACCTAATTTGAAATTTGAAAATTTAAAATTTAAAATTTGGAATTTGAAAATTTTTAATTTGAAATTTGAAACAGCTCGAGCTCCTCGGCCCCTCGCGGGGTATGTCCCTCAGTGGAAAGAGTAGACGGAGAGATTTAGATCGTGGACCTCTGAAGGAGCTAGATCGCGACTATATCATCGATGTTCATAGATAATAAATTTTTTATTTTATGTTTAACTGCCGAGGTGAACGGAGATCCTCGGAAGTGTCTCGAATCATTGACAAATGTTTACTGCAAATATGTTTTAAAACGGCCACGATGAAAAGCGTTTTACTAAATATCGAGTCGCCGATAACCACAGAACGAGAAAGAAACTATTTCATAGCAGTTTTTAATTTCACTTTGAACCAACGAGCAAAACGGAGACCACCTGGACCTCCTTGGACCAAAGATAAATTCACTATATTTGCTACAAATAAAATTTTAATGGCGCCATTAATTTTATCCACTTTGAAATAAAGGAGTCGCATTTTTCACGGTCCTCGGACGATATAATCTCAAGTAGAAGTTATTTGCATTTTATGTTCATTTTAATTGTGCGGTTATGCTGACTTTCGCGCAGCGTTTCTAAATTGTTTAATTTAAAACCTACGATCCACCTAATTTAAAACAATAGTGAACCACATTCTCGACACTACTTTATTACTTCCACTAAAACAAAGAACCATGCATTCAAATAAAGCGTCGAACACACATACAATCAACTCATTCGATATTTCACAGTTCTTGATATTTCCTTTTAAGAATACTTTTCTCAGATAACTGGATTATACATCAGATTCTCAAAAATTATTGTAAATCCTTTCATTCCTAAGAGGCTGAAAAAATAAATTTTTATAAATTGTTGGCCCTTAAGATTTTTGCTTTGAAAGTCGGGATTGCTGGTACCAGAAAAATTGTTCAGATTATTATATGAATTAAATAACGGGAAAAATAAACAATACGTAGAAAGAGCCTCGCACAGTTCGCTCATTCGAGATACCACACTCCTGTCCATCACCTTATCATCCGATAAAATCCACAAAGGATCGAAACGTTCGCAAAGGGTTGAAACAGGTTCGCAAAGGGTCGAAACATGTTCGAGCGTATCGATCAAGTATCTGATAGCAAGTTACGGCAGACTTCACCGTATTATATTAGCTATTACGTGGTGGAAACGTGTCACGGACAGGTTGGGGGAGCAGCCTCCGTAACTAATAGCCGAAATCCTAATTCTAAATCCGTTATTATCGGCTGGCAGTGTAAGTAATGCGGGCGTTTGCTTCTCGAAAGAGATAGATAGAGAGGGAGAGAGGGAGAGGGAACCGCGGTTTATAATCAGCTGCTGAAACGGCGAAACGTGTCCGCCCTTCCCCGATTCTATTATACAGGTTGCCTGGATAAAGTCGGACTCCAAAGCTATTCTGGCCATTCATACGCACATGGTCGCACACAACCCACGGCTGTCTGTCACTCACAACGGACATAACACGTGGAAACTGCACGTGACCAACGTCCAACCGAACGACTCTGGCACGTACATGTGTCAAGTTAATACGGAGCCCATGAGGAGTCAGGTTAGTATAATATGCGTCAGATAACTGAAAATTTCTATCCCTGTTCGTGACAATGGGGTCGGTCTCCGGAGAACTCCTCTTTTATACATACACATACATACATATACAGTAGTTATTGTACGTATTTACGTGTGTACATACGCATAGACGTTTATGTATGTACTGTGTTTTTTGTGTTATTTGTTACTCGCGGAAAACGTTTCTCCATTCCTTTAAAACTGTTTATCGACGTCCGCCGTTGCTTTCTGCCGGAAAGATGTTGACTCGGACGTATCGAGTGGGTGAAAGTAATTAAACGGTGCTACTCGAACGGAAACTTTAAGTGAACTGTATGGAATCCCATGGTGGTGCCACGAATCTTCTGCGCTAGGGTTCTCTGCGAATATTTCTGCGAAGATCTGGTGGCCTTTGAACCTTCTGGTCGTGTTGTAGGACTTTTAAAGTGTGTATATGTTGTGTACTTATTCTGTCGCCAAAGATCTTTAAATATTTTATCGATCCCACTGGACACAGTTTCTGTTAAGTGTATTTTTTTCATTTTGTGCGTCTCTCAATGTTCGCGAAAATTTTTATTCAATCCTCGAATAGACGATTGAGAACGACGTTTTGACCAATGCTAGAGTTTTTGCCTGCGTTGGTATTTATATGTTTAATGTTAAATATTACCTAGTGTCAAGTGGAATGCATGTCTTCGAATCTTCCAATGTTTGGATTATCGAAATTGTTGAATCTTTGAATTTTTGAATTTTTAAATCTTTGAATCTTTAAATTTTTGAATCTTTGAGTCTTTGTATCTGTGAATGCTTGAATCTATGAATTTTTGAATATCTAAACAGTTGAATATTTAAATGCTTGAAACTTTGAATATTTAAACCTCCGAGCGCCTAAATTTTAGAATCTTTGAATTTTCGATTCTTCAAACGTTCGAGCCCTTAAATATTTGAACACCCGGATTTCCATATTTTCAAACTTTAGAATTGCGCAGCAGCAAATATTCGACTACCAAAACACTGAAAATAACAAACCACATTTGCAACCCAATCGACTCAACAAGCGTGCTCAATCGCACCGCAATCATTTCACGCTTTGAAGTCATACAAAATATTACCATCGAAAGTATCGGAGATAGCATCGTTTAATTGAATGTTACGGAAATCGAAAAAAAAATGTTTCGGTAACATTCAGAAGGGAAGGTCTGGCCTGGGAAACAACGAGCGAGAAAGGGAATAAAATAGAGAGGCTGACGGTACTTCTTCCGGCGTGGACCGCGGTTGTAGTTGCAATTGCGTTCAGTCCATATTTTTCCCGGTGGTAAACCTAGATTAAAGCGAAGTCTCCGCGCTGAGCAGTCGCATTCGTTGAGTTTCGAATCCTAGGGTTAAGCTTGATTTAAATGTCCAAGGGAATACATGCTGGTCGAGCGTGCAGAGGCCAGATCTTTTACGCCGGCAGACAAATGGTACTATATGGTGGGTGGTAACGATCTTTTCCACAGACCGGTCACATGAAGGTAGTGATACCGCCAGATATCATGGATTTGGACGATTCTACGGACCTTCTAACGGCCGAAGAGAACAGCGATCTGCGATTACGATGTCGAGCCACGGGGACGCCGGAACCTGTAGTCACCTGGCGGAGGGAAGATGGCGGGAATATTACGCTGAGAACCCAGAAAGGCGTTCAGCAAGGTACTGACACTCCAATTCCTTCGATCAACCCCTTGGCATTTGTTGGCAACTTTCTTCCCAAAAGACTCCCTAGTACTTTATAAGTGTTTAATCTAATCATATAGTCTAATAATCTAGTAATTATAAGTATTTAATTTAATCATATTTAGAATAGACTTCAAAAGACTCTCTTGATTCGTACTGATTTCCAACAATTTTTTTTACTTATCAAATTGAAAGTAACTAAGTGCACTAACATTTACACACAACTAATCTTCACACAACTAGTCTTCGAATTAACCGTTTACACTATGAATGCTTTAACAAGTTTGTTCCCAACAACTCCGTCAGCATTTTATGTACCTTTATTATTTAACATATTCACGAGAAATTGATACCATCGTTCCAGTGTTGATACACAGGCAGATGAGCGTGATATGAAAGGAGCAGACACATTAGTCAAGTCGTGCTCAATTGCACGCGTGCTTGGCAGACTTTCAAAGCCGATTACCTCGAAAATGTAGAATCGGGTAAAGAGAAAAATGGATGAATTACACATCGAAGCCATTAATTTATCCTCTCGAAATCATTTCTCTACTGAAAGCTGGTTTTGATCCTTTCTAATCGCGCGTTTTCATATAAGATCTTTTTAGCACATTTCTTTAAAACCCAATTCGATCTCAAAATGTTGAACAATAAATTGTCCAATATACTCAACGGATGGCCAGACAGTGTCCAAAATAAATCGCTCGAAAAAGTAGAATTGGCTATTTTCACGCTTCCACCGAAAATCGCGTGAAAAACGGTGAAAAAGGGAGATCACAATTGAGTGTGCATATATCTGATTCATAATCCGACTCGCAACACAGGATCGCTGATCAGACATTTATTTCAGAGACACTGTAGAAGCTGTTTCATAAAATCGTTTCACAAAATAATTTCCCTCGAATGTTTAGAGACTAGTAATCAACTTGGAATGGAATAGTTCTTCGTAATTAAATATCCTACTGAAACAAAATATTTCAAAATCGTAATGGACAATATTAGTCCACCACGAACCAAGTGCATGAAAAATCACACCTGAACCATGCGGAGTTCAGTACCCCGAGCATAGACCATCTGAAAATTGGAATGAAAACGTTTTTCAAAATAGGATTAGACCCAAATAATTGATTTTGAATTGATTTTATTTTATGTATTTATGACAAAAATGGGTAATTTAAAACAGTAAAAACATCAGAAGTAAAAATACTGTTATATTATTCCCGACCTGTTAAACATACTAAGAAAAAAAATTAATTTCTGGTTTGTTGCAAATCAGGTAGAAAATTTTTATTTTGCATAAATATCCGCTGTCTACTTGTCCGAACTAGCAGGTTTAAGCAGGATTAATCATGGATGTTTCGAGTCCAGTTGGAATCTTCGCATTGTTATACAATAGAATCACACGACTCATAACGCGGGATCGCTGATAGGTCATTTAGTCCGCATCAAGTAAATCCAAACAAGCGTGATCGATTCGCGAGTTAAGGATACGCGTTCACCCCCCGGGGGGGTTTCGTTAAAAGCGACGCGCCGAGAGAAATGGCAAAGGGAGAAGCGCGACGGAGACAGAAAAATAAGCGAGAGAGAGAGAGAGAGAGAGAAAAGGAGCGTGACCCTGTTGGGTCCACCGCGTTTCGCTGGAAAATCAGCCACCCGATTAGCCTTTCTAACGGTGAGTGATGGATGTTGACTTTACATATATTTCCTCTTCGCCGGCCCCATCGATTCGCATACCCGATTGCAATATTCGCTGTGTACACTGCATCGCGAAAGTGTGTACCACTCGGTATCTATATCGCGCCAACGATCCGCCGATCTTCCCCGTGAACGGGAACGTATCGTTGCGAGTACTATCTCTCCTCTCTCTTCCCTCCCTCTTTCACTCTCTCTCCTCTCTCTTCCCTTCCTCTTTCACTCTCTCTCCTCTCCCTTCCCTCCCTCTTTCACTCTCTCTCTCTCTCTCATCTCTCTACGGTTGTTTCGGATCCTTTAATGAGCAGATCCATCCACGTCATTTCACCGGGCTGCATTTGCCCTCGCCGAGAGCGTAATCAAGATCTGAATATTAAAACAGGAATACATTTAAACTACCGGTTCCATGCGATCGGCGGAATCGTTTCGCGAAAGTTTTCGACAGGTGACGACCGGATAATTCCGCGGAAATCGACGATACGCGGGACGATTGACGATAGAACTCATGGTTCTTTACCGTGCCATATCCATCGACCACTCTAACGGAGTCTTCATGGATTTAAAAATTTCTTTTTCTTGTTACAGGTTAATTGTCGAATTATCATCTCAAAATGACCGACGAAATCAAAGTCACATTCAATTTGCAGAGAGCATCGGCTTTACAATGTCATGCCACAGTTACAGATTTCATCTGACACTATGAACGCGCGTCAATGGAGAATAAAATGATTTATGTTGCTTCGAAATTAATGCAAAATGTGGCTAGGCATGTTAATTTGTGATGGAAAGTTAAAAATAATCAGGTTCGGTGAGGCTGCAGACTTGAATTTGATCACATCGACTATGTACTACACTGCAGATCTTTGTACAAAATGAAAATCGTTCGTGTTGATTGCGAGGGATTGAAACCAGATAGTTAATTATCAGTTCAATAATTTCAACAAGCTGAGAATGACTGATTGGCGTTCTTAAATTATTTTAACACATCTTCTGTTTCAAATTGCGTTTACCCATCTTTGCCATAAATGCACGAAGTCCGCAATCTAGTGATTACTTCTTTAACTCTGTTGGACACTAAGCATCATTCCAAATAAGCTTTTCTTAGAACTATGTTAATGCGCTTACATTACCCACAAAAATCACTTTTAGTATATTTCTTCCAATTTTCTCAACTAAACATTTTACCATTGTAGTGTAACAAATTTATATACAGTAATGGCGCGATCTAAGCCTTTTCTCGGTTCTGTGTGCGTGCTGAGATTGTGCTCCGACACTATTTTTTCATCACTGCGTCGACCACACCGACCGCGCCGAAAGTACAAAGGATGCCGAACGTAGAAAAGGACAGCATGTAAACACTAGGGTGGACCTTACTTTCTGACCAAAAAATTTTTTTAGTCTCACCCCGCAGAATTGTGACAAGTGTTAAGGAAATGATTTGGAAAAAATGTGGGGCCCGTTGGATCGTGGAAACTCGACGCGCACCTAATTTGAAATTTGAAATCTGAAATTGGAAAATTTGAAATTTGAAATTTGAAATCTGAAATTGGAAAATTTGAAATTTGAAATTGGAAAATTTGAAATTATCTTTTTTAAATAGGGATCGCGAGGTCGAAAACTTACTCCATACCATGGATTAAACCAGGCCTGGGCTACTCGTGTTCCGAGAATCGATGATTTAGATTCTACGAATAAAATCGGCTAGCCCCACTATCGTGCTCTGATCGCCCGTGCGGACAGGACTCTCGCTGGCCGACCGGGTGGGGGTAGCCAATTCTACGTCATCGACTCTCGACCGGCCAGCACGAGTCCTGTCCGGACCAGTTTAAGCCGATTCTATGTCATCGACTCTCGGAGCACCAGTTGCCCAAGTCAGAATTGAACCACTAAATACAGCTGAAATTATATCATGTTTAGTGTCATTTTAATCAGAAAAATGCCAGAAATAAGTTGGTAAAAATCCCATAAATAATAATGAAAAATAAAGAAGTTTTTTAATTGGATTAGTAGTGGTTCGCACTACGGTATCGGACAACGCGGCATGTTTACACTGCTTGATGACCGAGGCAGCTCGAGCTTCTCGGCCCCCTGTAGGGTATGCCCCTTACTGGAAAGGGTAGGCGGAGGGACTTAGATCGTGTCCCTCAAATCGCGCTTAGATCGCGCCATTACTTTTTATAGCTTGCAGCACTTAGAATGAAAGAAAAAGATATCGAAGACCAAACGAACTGAAACTCGGCGCAGTTAGCCGAACTTAGCCGCTGAAGTCCAACTTGTTGTCCCATAAACAGTTATCTTTGTCATTATTCTCCGAGACTGAGTAATTTTACCATTCGCGCTTTCATTGCATTTAACAATTACACGATACACACACACACACAGTTTGTACAATGCTGTTGATATAATACGACTCGGATGTCAGAGCATAAATTGTTGACTACCCCCGACTGATAATACGCTCTCTCGCTAGCTGCCGCGCCGGCCGCCTTTCATAAGCGCATTATCGTAAACAATCGCATCGCAATTGTTTACGCTCGGTGTTGGTTGCAACTTCTTGATGCAGATCGAGCTGCAGAATGCGTCTCCAAATGTCCGAAAGTGAAAAATGTATGAAATCTCGTGTTGGGAAAAAACAAGTTAATGAATAATCGACTATAAATAAAGCTTACCGATTCTTTCGAACTTCTTTCACTCTCTAAGGAGAGAGACCAAACATAAAGTAAATAAAATAAACAGTAAATAAAATAATAAATAGATTTTTACTGTACAATGATAGCTATTTATACAGATAAATGAAATTATTAGAAATTAATTCTTATACATTCTTCTGGATGCAAATTCAACCATTTTGTATTATTACATTATACTTGTCCCCAAAGCATAAAGAGCAATAGCAACAATTTATAAAAGGTAAAGTCGCGACCTAGCTCCCTCAGAACTCCACGATTTAAGTCCCTTCACCTACCTCTTCCACTGGGGACAATACCCCACGAGGAGCCAAGAAGCTCGAGCTGCCTCGGTCGCTGAGCACTGCAAACATGCCGCGTAATCTGATAACGTAGTGTGAGCCACTACTAATCCAATTACAAAACTTCCTTTTTTAAAATTATTTTTTTATGGGACTTTCACCAACTTATTTGTGATTTTTTAAAAATTAAAATCACACGAAACACGATATAATTTCAGCTGTATTTAGTGGTTCAATTCTGGCATGGGCAACGGGTGCTCCGAGAGTCGATGACGCAGACTCGGTTACCCCCACCCGGTCGGCCAGCGCGAGTCCTGTTCAGTCCTGTCCGCACGGGCAACCGGAGCACGATAGTGGGGCTAGCCGATTCTACATCATCGACTCTCGCACTTTACATGCGCTGTCCTTTTACGCACGTTACTGTCCCCTTGTACTTCCGGCACGGTCGACGCAGTCATAAAAAAATAGTTTCGCTTCACGATCTCTGTCCCTGCGCGGGTCAGCTGATGGGAGCTAGACCGCGACTTTACTGTACTACAAATTAACCCTTCTTACGTGAATTTTCACTTTGGCTTGTGGGACCGTTAAAGACCAGCCTAGAGAACCCTAGAAGCTTCATACAGTAGGATTTCAGAGCCCGCAAAGCTGCAGCAATGGAGCCGTGCAAACAGTATTTCCGCAAAACCAGAACTGCAATCGAAACAACTTAACAAAACGTATATTTCACGCAGTGAAATCATACGAGGGGGAGCAGCTTCACCTGACGGGCATTCTACGGCAGGAAATGGGCTCGTACCTTTGCATCGCTTCGAACAGGGTGCCGCCGACGGTCAGCAAACGATATTACGTGAACGTTCGTTGTAAGTGGCCCCCGATGGGGTAGCGTAGCAATGGCTGCCCTGCGGCGCGGCGCCTCCTCTCCGAGGAAACTTACATGATTAATTATAGTTTTCTCGGTTCGCAGTTAAACCGCTGATTAAAGTCTCCAACCAATTAGTCCTGGCACCTGCTAACAGCGACGTCGTTCTTCATTG
Source organism: Lasioglossum leucozonium (assembly GCA_028454225.1). Classification (NCBI taxonomy): domain Eukaryota; kingdom Metazoa; phylum Arthropoda; class Insecta; order Hymenoptera; family Halictidae; genus Lasioglossum; species Lasioglossum leucozonium. The sequence goes on along the minus strand of CM052219.1, from coordinate 9,367,809 downwards.
CGACGTCGAGTCCTCGCCGAAAGCTCTGAATATTTGGTACAAGGACGGTAAGGATCGCGGGCACAATATCGAGTGGCGTTTGGGGGAGTGCTGTTTCTCAACGTCGCACCACGCTTTCCGGTGTAATCGCTGTGTCCCAGACAACCCATACCCCTTTTCCCCATCCCCCGAGTCGACTGTCTTCGCAGACACAGTGGTCCCGGATCAGGATTTAACGGCTCCCGATCAATAAAAGTCGAAGTTTTCAAAGTTTCACGGTGAATAGCATCGATCAACCGATTTTATAGATTTTATCAATGATCTTCCTACGGGAAATGTTTAAATAAATTCAAGCTTGGCATTTTCATAAAGGAGCTCAAGCTAGTTTGCTTTTATTGGCTGATGTAGAAGATAAAGGAATATTTAGGAATTGTAACTGATGGGTTGGATCGGTCTATTTGATATTTATGGGCTATTTTAGTACACCATCGAAGTATCTAATTATATATTTTTTAGTCCAAAAAAAGTTATGTATGAAGGGGTTGTAGTTGCTTGTACACAGCCTTTCAAAAAAGGGGTTACAAACCTACCCTTAAAGATGTTTCACTTTTCTCTATTCATACTACTCTCACAAAAGCGAATATACTTTTTTAATCTATGAGCATACTCTCAGTATAAATCTATCTTTCAGTAAAAAAAAAGAAAAATTCATGAAACATTGCTATTTTTAATTAGGAATTCATTTTTTCGTAAAAAGTCCTGCTTAGTTATTTTGAATAATTCAAGAGCCTTAAACAGTTCAATATTTTTACACAGAAACAATAGTTAATTTCTATCGTCTGATTTGTTCCTGTGGTCTTCCTGTTACAGTCGAATCGTTAAAACGTGGACCACTGTTGCACAATGCGATTACTATACATGGAGTATCTAGTATACATAGAGGATCTGTTGCTAATGTAACACCGACGCGGATGTTCCAGGTTTAAAGTTATCATCGGACGAGAAACACGATCTGTTGGAGGTGCCGGTGAATGATTACGCGTATCAATTGCAGCTGACCATCAAGCGACTGAGTGAGCATGATTTTGGTAGCTACACCTGCTCGGCGGAGAATCTGCTCGGAAAAGCTGGGGGCACGATTAGCCTTCAAGGTAACGACTGTTTGATTGTCTTCTGCATTCTGTGCGCTCAATGGGATAGAAACACCTCCGGTATTATGGGGGCGAAATGTTTGGTAATGGTGCAGAATCGCTTTCGATTGTCAAACTCCAAACGATCGGCTGAATTCATTGCAAGATTAGTTGAACAGAAGTTATACAATAACTTCAGTCTTTAATTGCTTCAATGAAATGCAAACAATATATCGATAGTCCACAGTGTCAAATTGTTATAAATATATAAAATACTTAACCTTTCTCCATTGAATTCAGCTGACCGTTTAAAATCGATTATACTAATGGATGGTATAAAATGGATTTTCAAAAAATTGGTGCAGAGACCTGGTGAGTAAAATTGTCAAAGTAATTGACTTACAATATACAAACGTATCTTGATAAATTGAATCATTTTCATATAATATAATATCTTCACTCGCAATGTAACAAAATGTAACAATATTTCATATCGTTTCCTCTATAAATCGAATGATGCTCGTGCTCGCATATTTTTGGATTCAATTGCTATGGAAATTTCCAAGTTAATTTAATATTAAATGGGTATGCGCATACGTTCATTGTACAATTTTGTAGATGCACGTTTTCTCTTAACTCTGAGCCTGGCTTCAAACAAATTTGATTACCAAAATATTAATATAACCGTCGTTACAACGAAGGGCTCCTGAAATTCCTCGCGTTAATTTCGTTTTCGGAAAGTTGTTCTAAAAAAGTGTTTCACTCGTGTATTCGCGAGTCGTATTTAGAGCGCCAACTCGTATTTTATTAGTCCGTGCTGCCGGCGCCGGCATACTGCTTAAATAAATTAGTAAAAACTTCCATACCACAAATTGAGAATTGTCACATCACATGTACGTAGTATCCACGATCTCCTAGTTTACATGAAACTCATCAAATTAATTTTGTACACGCTGTTAATTAAAACTAGAACTACCAAATTTATAAATGCGATTAATATACAATATAATACTTGTTGTACACATTTTGAAAGAGCTCTCCAGTCTAATTGTTACACTTCTGGTAGACAGAGCAGAGAATTTGGTCTTTGCTCCACGGTGATCTAATCAGAGGTCGGCAAACTTTTTTTTGGAAAATGTCAGATCGTAAAATTTTCATCGGCGGTCCGGGTAGCAAACTCGAAAATATTTAAATGGGTAATTCTATTCATAGAGCAACGAAAAAAAACAGATTCATAGTTTTCTTATTATTAATTTTTTCATATAAAGGACCCCTGATCTACATAAATAGCGATTTTTTTCTGAACAATTTGGACTTTGGCGTTTGATGCGCCATGAAATATGATTTCCCCTTGCTGATCTACAATATAAATACGGATCTGTTGCTCCGTTTCCGGTGCTTAAACGATTTTTAAGGGATCTAGAAAGGGACACTTGCGCCAGTTCTCCATCGAGCTGAATCCTCGGGCGTTCTCTAACGGGTGTTCACTAACGTTTTCTGTTATGCCAGTGCTGCACGTACAGAGGACCACTTTAGCGCCGATCCGGCACACGGAGTACATCGACAAGTACGGGTCAAAGAAACAGACCGACAGAAGGGTTAAATTGCACTCGTTCGTCCGGGAGGGCACGCTGTCGAAAAGCAGCGGTAATATGGGTCACTCGACACCGATGCTGAGGAGGAACAATTCGAACGCTTTGACAGACCCAAGCGCGAAAAAGTCGAAAGTCCCGCCGTACCCGGCACCCGCGTCCCAGCCGGTACCCGCGCATTACCCGCCGACCCAATTAAACGGCCAGAACAGCGTCACGTCCTCCCAGGATCGCCGATTGAATTACGTAGGATTAATGCTCGTTTTCATAGTGATCGTTGTCTGTAGCTCATAAAGCCGATTGTCTCCGGTCGTGTTGACTCGGCGCGGGCGAAACTGCCGACGACGATCCAAACCCGCCACCATCGATCAAACTAAATCTTTTCGCATCGTTCGTTTTGTTTTTTTTTCTTTTTGAAATTGCAGAAATTATACGAAATTTTTCATTGGAAATGATTTGTTTGTCTTTGAGGTATACTCTAATATTTTCATACAATTAGAAATTGGGAACTTCATCGCATAAAAAAATTGGACAGAGCACGTTCACTTAGTTACATCTTGCAAAGAATCGCGAGAAGTTTAAAAGAAAAATTACGAGGGAAACGTTTAAAAAGATCGTCGGCAGATATAATTAACTCGAGCTCTTGGTTACTTTCAAACACAATGAAAGATGCGAAAGAAACGAGGTTCAAGTTTGCTCGCAACGTAAAATAATAAAATTCAGAGAAACCGAACAATTACATTATTGCAATGCTGCCATTCATAGAATCTCTGACCAATTCTGATTTATTCTACGTTCACCTAAATCATTGTTCAGCTGTGTGATTTATGGCTACGTAAATACTAATGGAAATCCATCCACATCGAAAATACACACGAACGACTATACACTTGATTTATTTTTTGCCGGGGTTAATACGTAGAACAAACAACGGTCATACGATCGGAAACGATTAAAAGCGATTCACAAAAAGAGATTTTCTGCGAGGAAGCTATGATTTCGTTCGCGCCGAATCGATGCGAAAAGTACAAATTATATCGTAGTGGGATAAGACAGAGTGAGAGAGTGAGCGAACGAGAGAGAGAGAGAGAGAGCATATAAAAACGATCGATTGCGTCCCAAGCTTCCGGTTCACCTTAAGTTCACACCACCTACGACACAGTGTCACCGGATTTTTCAGTTGTTACGTTTCTACTAGATAGCAATCCGCGATGTTCTTCGCGTTTTTTGAGTGGAACAGAGACATCCTCGGACATCCTCGTTGGTGTTGCTTCGTGTTTGAATCGCGTGTGATATCGGGGAGAGAAAAAAAATACTCGCCGATAGTATATCATTCTAATATGGTGTAAATAAAACGAACGGTTTTTATGACAATAAACTGTAGCTGTATACGACAAACCGGTAGAGTATAATTAACATACACACCCGGAAACACTAATGAATCGCCGGTAATAAAAAAAACGTGTTATCTGTTCAGTTTCAATTCCCCTCGCGCCCGTTGACCATTTCTCAACGCTGTAATCGGACGGCGGACGTTTCAGCGCGTTTGTATTTTTATAGACTCGGTTCGGATGCTGGAGAGTCCAGGCAGACACTCGTTTTCACTGCCACAACACGTTCGCTGCCACTGTGATTCACCGGTGATATATGTTAATCGCTAACAGTAAGACATTGCTGCGAGCGATTAAATTGTTAGCGTGATGGTACGAAAAATGTATTACAATGGCTTGTGAAATGAAAGAGGTGTGCACAGTGTTTGTGACAAAATTTATCCATACTACTACTACTACTACTACTACTACTACTACTACTACTACTACTACTACTGCTACTACTACTACTACTACTACTACTACTACTATTACTACTACTACTTGAAAAACCATTCAAATGGATTTTATTGATTTTTTAATGAAGTTGTCGTGTAATAGTATTACAGCTATGTAGTTAAAGTGAAGTTTCAATGCCGTTTCTAGTTTAATTACGTGTGCTCATTTATTAGTAGGTCGATTGCCACGTCGTGCGTGCTGGTGGCAGAATTTTTTGTTAATTTCTTAACATTAATTTTTACCGTATTGAATCTATACAGGTAAAATTCCATTAAATCTAGAAAAATGTCGTGTTTCCGGTGATTGCTTTGGCAGACAGCGTGTCTATCAAATAATTCATTCAATACTTCAGTATAAACATTAAATTGTTGTTAAGTTGTTGTATAGATTATAAACGTGTTGAATGTGCACATTTTCAGGTGTGTGTAAAGTGGCGGTCAAAAGAAAGTTTGTAATTAATCAAACGAGTGAAAGAACATGAAAAATTCACCGTGTGAAAACATATTAATCTACAGCTTCTTTCTACCATAATTCTTACATTGAACATTCCAATGCGAAGCTACAATAATGAATCATTAATAAACCCAGAACACGATATAGATACATCGAATAAATTTTCCAACAGCGTTAAACACAACAAGCAGCACAGTTTGGAAAAAATAAATCAATAAAAATGATGAGTCTTCATTCGAAATTTTCATCTAAAATTCCTTAATCACTTCCGTTCAATTAAAACGTGATAGAAGAGGGGTGAAGAACACAACAGTCTTCGAACCTGTAATATTAAACTTTCTCTCGGCCCCCACTATAGGAATATACTAAAACCAATAAGATTATTTCGTTTTAGTTTCGTTCACTGTCCCGAACAGTTTACTAGACATGAATGTGATCCAAAGCGAATTGGTTTCACGCCGAATCATCGAGTCCCGCTAAAGTTCTTCGATGGAGCATGTAAATGAATCGTTTATCGATGTTAACCACCTGAGTTGTGTATTCGTGTATATATGTACGACAATAAACGTTGTTTTTACCATACCGGTGGACATCTCTGATCCTCCATCATCCGCAAATCATCCCCAACCCTCTTCATTCACCCCCTAACTAAATAACCATTTTATTCTTTTTACAAAAATATACGTCACATTGATAACAAATTTGATTTTCATACTCTAATAATTTTCATTACTCACTGCAGTGTATATTATTTAAAATTATTGTCGCGAGTGCAATTACAACTAGACCGTGGATTTTATGAATTTGTGACAAGAACGAGTGCAATTTAAAGCAGTGGACAGATTTTTCAAAATTCTGTACATTAACGGATTAGTCGCAGCCCAATAAGATTGTTAAAGAAAGAAATTCTTATTTGGCTTCTGTGTCATTTTTATTTTGCACAAAGATCCGCAGTCTAATTACACCATTGTTCTCGAGTTACTAAGATTATGATAATTTCTGATCCCTATAATCGACTTCAACAATTTTTATTTTGCATAAAGATCTGCAGTCTATATTTACGGACTTTTTTTTATTAAAGGGTGAAAGAATGTTTTATTAAAGGTCAGTAATAAACTACATTACGTACATTATTAAAGAACGAAAGAACTTTTTATTTGGTAAATGACATATGGAAATGAGAAGTTTCACGAAGATCCTCAGTCTGCGTGTAATAAGGGAAGAATTTAATAGAAACCATGATAGAAAAAAACGGAAGAAACGATGATACACATCGTCGGCTTCTTTTAATTTCGCAGCGCGAACTAATTCCCTTATCGTTAACGGAAATCGCAACGCGGAACGAAGGATGCGGCCGCCCACGCGATTCGGTTGCTCATCGAGCGGAGGACATCGGGAGGCGGCCATTCAGTCAATTAAACACTCTCGTCCGCGGCTGGCTATTGTCTCGTCGCCCTGAATCATGGAACGCGCGTTATTATTTATTCTTCTTGGATCGTTGCTATCGAGCGTTGTGACGCTGAAGACCACCTGCACGACTGTTACAGATCGGTCGACAGACTCTGTGACATTTCGATGCAACGGACTGCCAAAATGGACCTCCATGTACCGACAGAACAGTCGCCCGACGACCATTGAAATCGCCGACTCAACAACCATCACGAATTTACCAGGGTGCCAAACTTCGAATTTCTTAAGAACTAATATTTTCTTGAAAAAACTGAATCGTACCTCTGGTGGCTGAGTTAAACAGTTAAAGTGCTAATTATTTAGTAAAGAGAATTGCACGGAAATTGCACGCTAAAGTATTAAAATTGGTGCATAGAACGTTTGCTGGTTAGGGGGGTAATTTTTTAAATGTGGTACTTATAGTGTTTTCTGCGAAAAGTCTTGAATTGTATGCTCGCGAGTATTTATGCGAATTCCCCGGAGGGTTCAGTCGCAGACACGCGGTATTTCTCGAATTTCCCGACGCGCGGGAAACGAAATTAGTAGAAATTAAACGGGACATTTGAGTTGTGCTATTGTTGCAGCAAATAAGCGTAATCTACTTTGTTCGAGATTTTACAGAACTCTCGCGTCACCGAAGAACGTAAAACGTTCGCATATTCTCTTATTAGCTTCGTTTTGTTTGGTATCATTTTCTGTGTGCCGTACAACGTTTGTTAGAGCGGTCATTTCGTAATCGCGAGAAGGCTTAATTGGATTATTATTTCATCGAATCAGTGGTAAAAATAATTGTGGTGATTTGTTGCGCGGCGCGATGTTGTGTTTTATCAAATAAAGAAATTGCAAATGGTGTTCTGTATTGTTTTTTGTAAAAACGATTTCAGATACTACAAACAATAAATTACACTCGGTAGATCTTTAATAAGTACAATCTTTCTGTAATTCATATTCATTAGAACTTCAAAGGTATCGTTCACTTTATAGATTCCCTTTTATGAAATTGATAAGCTTTGTTGATTAAGGTATTACTTTGTCGAATCGATAATTATTAAGAAGCACAAGAATGTACAAATGGATTAAAATTTTAATGAAATTTTTCTGTGATATTTATTCGTTCAAACATACTATTCACTTTACATCATTCCTTTTGTTAAATTAATAACCGTCTTGGATTGAAATATTACCTTATGCAGATCTGTTTATGGAACTAAAGGCTGCATAATAGAACAATGTAATTAAAAATCGAAATGTCAGATAACAAGTCTTGTTAATTTACAGATCCTCGTTTGTAGGATTCGGTAGACGTTTGAAGAAGCTAGATCTTCATGGAAATGGCATACAAACAATAGATAATTCATCGTTTGCGACATTGGTGAACTTGGAAGAGCTGCTACTTTGGGGCAACCGATTACAGGTGACAAGGAAAAAAGATATTTTATTCATTTTTCGAATTTATCATAAGTTTTAATAAACTTGGAGCTGATTAACACATATTTAGCAAATTTATGCACAGTGCAACCCCTTCAATTAGTTAATCAAAAATCTTCTAAAAGTTTCCAATTTCCTCCTTCATTTAAACCTTGTAAACTTTAAACTTTAAAACCCTTAAAACCCTTTAAAACTTCTTTAACATTTTTGTTGGTAAGTATCGAAATTATTGTAGATTTTATGTTCTCGAAACATTATGAATTACCCTACATTTGATAAATAAAAAATATGCATTGAAACTATACGGTAGAACAGCATTGAACATGTACTATAGTAGAAATTTTGGTTATTGACATAAGCCTTAATGAATAATTTACACACTGTTCCTGTGCCACAGTATCCACACTGACGTAAGTTACATCGGAATTTTATTTAATTCGCGTTACGTCCACGCCATAAAATCGCTAAAAAATCTATTAACAGTGTACCTAAAGTGCTAATCCCGTCGTAAAACAATTTTAATCCAACTCTGAACAAAAAATACGTAACCGACAACTTGTAAGTAATTGAATCTGATAAACCTGTCAAAATCTTGTAAGAAACAAATTCTCCAACTAGAATAAAATTCCCCAACAATATAAAGAAGAAATACATTCGTTATGCAAGAATATGAGCTTATTAATAAAAATTCATCGCGTTATTAGTTTCTGTTTGCCAAAAGGAACCTCCTAGTCTAGGGTCGGCAAGCCTTTTATTGGAAAGGACGAGATCATAAAATTTATAGGCTCGGCGGGCCGGGTAGCAAACTCGAAAATATTTACATGGTTAATTCTACTCATAGAGCAAAAAGAAAAAGAAATAGATTTAAAATTTTTTTTTCATGTAAAGAACAATATTAACCGCTCGGGTCGGATCAAAAACAGGCGGCGGGCCGTAGTTGGCCTGTTGAAGTCGATGCAAAACACTTTTACCCCCTCCAGATTTCTGCAAAATCATTCATGAAAATAAGAAGTTGCATGTAGATCAGCAGTTTAATAATCAGCGTGATGAAACATAAAATTGAAGGTGGTGTACGGAGACTACTTCGCGGAGACGCCGAAGCTGAAGACGTTGGACGTGTCGTTCAACAACATTCAGGTGATCGACTACAAGGTGTTCCTGATGCTGCCCAATCTGGAGAACCTCTACTTCGACTACAATCAAATCAAGTTCATCGACTACTCGATGCTGGCCGACCTAAAAAACCTTAAAAACGTCAAGTTCGAGAAGAACCCGTTGAACTGGGGGTGAGTGCGCGCAACTTCTTTTTCCAATAATGTTAAACGAATCGCGAGAAAACGCCAGGGACAGGGCTGGAGGAACAGGGTAACGGGGCGGTGCAACGCAAGAGGGGATGGTCGAGGAAAGAAGGGGACAGACGTTTCTCCTATTCTGAAAAGACTTTTATCGACTCCGCGCGACGAATGCAGCGCATTGCAATATTCATCGGGTACAACGAGATCCTGATTAGCACCCGGGATACGATCCCGGCAATTTACACTTGACGAGGATATTTTAATGCAGCATTAACTCTTTCGCACCTGGTCATTTCGACCAACTTCCTTTTCATGTAAAAGCGTTCTTCTTTATTTCACCGACGCGACGCGACGCTGAAAGGGAATCGCGTGTTCGGCATGTGCATGCGAAATACTTCAACCCTTATGCATTCCAGAATATCTATCAGCGCAGACATTTCCAAATATCAATTGTTTAGTACTCAGACGGGGGACTCCGTTCTTGGAGAACATTTTACAATCATGTTGTTCACCTTGAAACGTTCGTCTTTTGTTGCAAAATGACATTTCTTCAAACGGAACCTCAACCCTGGTGCATTCGAGAGAGTGCATCGGTGTTGAAATGTCCAAAAATCAACGTTTTATCGTCGAGAGTCTCGTCCTTTATGAACATTTTAATATAAATTTCATGTTTCTTCATGGATCTGTTTATGCACTGCAACATTCTTGTTGATACACTGACCGCGGTTGCTTGCTTCCGTTAGCTTTATCGGTCGATAATATTAACATTTTTTAATTACACGTCAATATACATGCAATCAACCATGAAAACTATTAGAATATTCACCGGTTCGTATGAAAGTAATCTAACTCGGGAAACACCATTGATTTTTGCTGTATAATTATTCGTTTCTCTCAAAAAATCATGTCTCATTCGTGAATTTATATTTTTGTAATTTTCTTTGATAGGTTCCGGGCTCACTTGATGTGGCAATTGGACAATCAGAAGGTGAGGTACAAAGAAGAATGGGAGAACTGGGAGTGGATGAACACTATGATAAAAAAATGCGCGCAGAGTGGACACGGGGAAATACCGAAAGACACGGTTCTCGATTGCATAGTCGGCGAATTGCTCGACTTCGCGCACGAAATATTTTCCACGGAGCCGGGACAACAAAAGAACGAATGCACCACTGAAACGGAACTGGCACTGAGGTGCATGAGACCCAAGAACGTTACCGGTAACACCGATAACGAGACCATCAGGAGGATTCTCGAAAGCTACGTCGCCGCTGTCTTAACACCAGCCGTGAAACCGCAAGGACGGTTTTCTATGTGGTTCACTATTTATTCGTAACAGGCTGTGGATAGCTCTAAAAGCATGCCAATTGAATGCTAATGATTCCCTGTATAGCGGCAGGTTCCACTATCTTTCTTTATTATTTAATCCCTCATTAACAACCAATAAAATGTTATGGACTAATTTGAAAAGAACAATAGAACTGATACAAAAATGTCTTTGTTGTAACACAAGTTTTACTATATCCCAAAAAAGGTAGTTATTCAGATTGTTTAAACGTTTTTCTATGCTGAGTTTCAAAATATTGATAGGCTATAAATGCGTAAAATTTGCGATCTAGTTGTAATTTTGTGTAGCTTTATAAAATTTTGTCATTCTCCAGTATTGTTTAGAAATAATTACCCAATGGATTCTATTTATCGGCACAAAATGATTACAATCGTTTTCAAAAAAAGAAAAAGTTTAAGGAGGCTGAGCGGAAGTTATTTATGATTCATGCTGGTATCTGAAAGTTCGTTCCAAATGAATTAAATCGGGCAGTAGATGAAAATCAGTTCATTCAAGCTTCCTTTTAACTTGAAACTTATAATTGAACTATATTAAAGTCCATTTAACTTTTTGGTAAACGGCACTGTTTAATAATTATTCGACAAAGTGTTCGTTATGTATGTGAAACACTGTTCTTTCAGAAGTTATAATAATTTCAAACATTATCATTTAATTTGTACCACGCTTCCTATCATTTGAAATTTCATAATTTTAATAAAACGTTCTGAAGTTGTTCGCAAGATAAAAATCAATTTACGAGCAATGTAAATTTATTCATCGTGCACGTTAACCCTGATAAAATTCATAACATTAATTAATTCGATCACACGTTATCATAATTTAGCAACTATCCAGTTCAATTAGTTTCTATGTGCAATGGAGCATGTTCGTATCTTGGAGTTCAAATGATATAATTAGACATAGTTACACTTGGTAACTTCATAATGTCGAATTTTTACAAAGAAATTTTTGTGAAATAATGTCGGTTTGCCCAGACGGTAAGATATGAACGTTTCTAAATAAGACTCGATTGCGTACTATTATCGTGTATATTATATCTCCATGTAAAAATCATTCAAATGCCAGCCTGCAGATGTCAATTAGTCGTGACGATATGCAGGCTCGAAGGGCCGCGCTTGCGAATGCAAATTCCTTATTCGGAAACAATTGGATTTGTGAAGCAACGACTCGCCGAATTGCTGCAAGAAAAGCATCGAAATTGGAAACCGGATAGGATGAAGCTTTGGAACCGAGGTTTTTATTTGGAAGACAATCGTACCCTCTCCGATTACAATTTGACTTCGGAGGATCGAATAATGTTGCTCCTCGACGACCGTTGTTCCCTTTAATGCAACAAAATACTGTTCGTTCGTACCCAGAAGAACGTGTGCGAAATCAAAGATGTACAGTAACTCGCAGCCAAAAAATTATACACTGAACATAAAAGTATGGTTTACAGCTGTTTGTCATTAAATTAGGACTGTGAACATTTCAGACATTTCACTTTTTTACCATTTGGAATGTGTTTTTATATGTAGTGTAAGATTTTGGCTGAGCTTCACTGTCTTCTTTTAGCGTCTTTCTTCATTAGTTCTCGTTTCATTTTAAATAGTTGCAACAATTCTTTTCGCACTTCTACAATTGAGTTTCTACGTTTTTCTCTTTGGTGTAAGTTCGAAACTTGATTGTACGAAGCTTTTAGAATTTTTAATTTATATTTTTAACGGTGTTTTCGATATGTTTACTGATTATACTTACTTAATAATAAAAACAATCGATTGATTTTCAAATATGATTGTTTATTACAATTTCATTGTGAACTGTAGCATTATAAAATGATTATAAAAGAACTAAAAATATCACGCTAGCGTACCGTAAGTAAGCTTTTTAATCCTATAGGAACATAAACGAAACAATGATTTAACATATTTGGTCTCGCATTGAAATAATAATTAAAACTGATTTTGATTGTCAACGTACTTCAAATGAGATATACTTCATATTGGGAAGTCGCATTTATCTTATTAAAATTGATTATTAAATATTTTAAAATACATATAAATATATTGTTTAACGTAGAGAACCTGCTATTGCCAGATTTGCTGTACTCTGTCTCTAAAAAAAATCCACTTTTCTACAGCTTTCATTTTCTATAAAAATTCCTATGATTTCCTTCCATTTTTATAAAAATTCCTAAGATTTCCTTCCATAAATATGATAGTCAAGATTTTATTTCATCGTGTAAAAAAGGGAAATAGCACGGCATTCGATAATAAACTTGCTATCATTAAAAAGTAGCTTTTACATTTCAATTAGTATATATAATTCTACAAATTAAATTTAGCGTGAAAAGTGGCCAGTTAGATAAATCAAATTTTAAAATATCATACGTCCGATTTAAACATTCTACACACTCTATTATGCATCTCTGGATTTAAAATTGGATTAAAACATGTCAGAGTTTTTCTTATTATTTATCATGCTTTCGGATCTCTACGTTATATAAATAATATCTATTAGCTTTGGACGGTTAGTAATATAAAACTTGATCACTGGTTTAATTGTAACGAATACGATTGTCCCAGCCAACTGGTGATCCAACCACGGGATTAACGCCTAATTTTTGTTCTGTACGATACTGCTCGCTGTCCTGAAATACTGTTCAAACAAGAAAAAATAACACAAAATATTACTGAATATTATAGATTTTCTTGATTAACATTTAATTTTTTAAATTAACGCAATGTTATTTACGTGTTAATTACAATGAATCATTGAGAAGGAAAAAATTTTTTAAATTGTTAATAACTTTTTGTAATTTTTTAAACAATTGTTAAATATTTAATTGTTTTATGTATCTAAATGGAGGAAGAATTCTTTTCTCTAAAAATGAAATATCTCAGCTACTAAAACTATAATAGTTTCTAAAAATTCATTGTTAAAAAAAATCAATATCTGCATCTCAAAGAAATATAAAAGCAGAGGGAGTGTATACTATGGAAGGAGGACGAAAAAATTTGTTTTGTGTGCACAGGTTGCCTGAAGTGGACCAAAACAAACCAAGTATCATGTTACATGCCTAAGCGTACGCGTCATTTCGGACGCAAAGCTTTTCCGCAGTTATCTTTCTCTTTCAACAAAACATTCTAAACTGCAAATATACATACTAAATTCAGCCATAAATAATTTCCGCGTTTGGTAATAAATTTCGTCAATGTAATAATAATATTAAATTCCAATTAATTTATTGCTGGATAATACTAAAATATTCAAAAGAAAATTATTTATGGTATGACTAAACTTTTTCCACTACCACTTACCGCAATTTTGGAATGTGGTAGAGATGTAATGGTACATCTTCGAACATGCCTCAACAATCGCATCTTCCGTCGTGGTCATCGTATCGCCGTGATATTCCAAGAGAAGTTGTTCATTTTTGAAAATGGTAATCTAAAAAATCGAAAAAAAATTTGTAATAAAACATTATTTTACACATTTATTTGCTTCCTTTTTTATTTTCAGATACGTAAAGCAATTAGCAGGGCACTAAATAATAATTTCTACTGCAACAGATCCTGAATTTCGAAAAAAAGACAACGAATTTTTACTTACTTTGCAAACAAAATTCGACGAAGCGGTAACTTGCAAACAATTGAAAAGGCAAGACGCATCGAACTTATCTTTAATAAAACTTCGTAAAGCGGTCATGTGCACCAACGAAGCATCAGCAATTTCATTATTGTTGTAGTCAGTTTTAGTTTTTGAATTCTGTTTTTTCACCAAGGCATGTTTCTTACGATTCTGATCCTGCTTTCGCGAATTTGATATTGCCACAGCTTCATTGATACATTTCTGTCTTTCCAAAATTTTCGAAGCACCGATCGGTTTAGCCCAACTAATTTCCCAACCCTCGGCATCGGCAACGCCATTTCGTCCTGATAATTGTGTAAGAAATATGTAACTATTAACACAGAACAAATAGAAATCGAATTAAAAAATTAAAGAATTAATACACACTCGTCATAGTGTTCAATACAGTTTCGGCTGCTTTGCGATTTTCGTAGTGAACGAACGCGAAGTGATTAATCTTCTTCAACTTTAGTACAGGAATCTTGGTGGTTTTTTGAAATATTTCCCGAATTTTCTGCTGTGGCATGTCCAGCGATAAATTTCGCACAAACAGTGCCGTGACCTGAGAATTACCATAAAATTCGTAAATGTAAAAACTAGGAAAAATTGTTTAAACTTTTGTGCGTTCAAGAAGTTACAGAAACGTATGAAAGAAATACAAACATGCAATAAAAAATAGTTTTCCACTATGAAATTATTGAGAACAAAGAAGTTGCAAGTATTGTATTATAATATAATAAACATTTAATACCCGCAGGAAGGAGTTGAAATTCATTGAAGCGCAAACGCGAGAAGGCACATAAAACTAAAAATATTTAGTACCACGTATTACGTTCTAGAATCTTACCGTTTCCATGATCTCCTCGTCAATAGGGTCTCCAGGCTCAGGATCAGCCCAATCGACCGCAATCTCATGGTCCCACAGCATAACTTTCCCGGGGATTAATTTCCGTCGAGCCATGGCAGCAGCTCTATGATCTTTAAACTCTACGAAAATGAAGCCCCGGTTCTGGGTCTTATCATGTGCACTCGGATAAAGATAAACATCGGTGATGCCGTCAAGGATTTTATTCAATTCTTGCTGGAACTCCTCCTTGCACTTGTTCTTGGGCACTCCGCCAAAAAATAGTCGACAATTGTCAACAGATTTAACAACGCCGATTCGATGTCCTGGTCTAATCTCGAAGCCATCGAGTTTGGTGCAAGCGGTCCTCGCTGTCTTCGCGTCTTCGAACAACGCAAAAGCGTAGCCTCTCGTGGATCCGGAAAAATCGAGCATCAGTCTCAGCTCGCAGAGACGGCCGATTTTCTCGAGGATCGGCATCAATTCGTCCTCGTAGCAATTGCGCGGTAAACGCCCGAGGAAAATCTCGGCACCTTTCACACGTTGCTTGTCTCCGCATACGATCTCTGGAGCTGTCAGCCTGCGTTGCCCGTTTTCCTGCACCAGCTCGTATTTCGTACGCTGCAGCATTTCCAGCAATCTTATGGTTAATTGACACTCGTCCGGGGCACCGGGTACAACGCAAGAAACCATTGACTTTGTTCGTTCCATCGCGAGACGTTCGATTGCCGTGAAAGCGATAGACCAACTGGCTGAGATCAACAGATCCGAGATCCTTTTTTTCGTCACTCCAGATCTCTTGTCCTCTTCCAGCTCGGACCCCCTACTCGGCCGGCACAATTCTCTGAAATTGGCGATCCTTCTTCCTCCGATAGGCCGATCATGGTTGGTCTGTCACACTTGTAACTCCTCCGTGTTTTCAGGAAGAGACAACAGACCTTTGTCGTGTTTTGCTTGGACGAAAAGTGGCAAGGGCACGCGCAACCCGTATTAGTTTTCGTATTGCCTGAAAGAATAATATATATACCCTCGGACGATGAACACAAAAGTTTTGGACAATGTTAATTCTATAATAGTATTTCTTTTAGAATGTAGAAATGATGATAACGTTAAATCGTGTTAGCAAATTCTGTAAGAAAACGTTTTCGAAAAAATTTTCGAAAAAGCATGGAAACCCTTCGCCGACATAAAACCCGGAAAGGTAAAGCGACCTGGACGCTTTTGAAGGTGCTATAAATTAGCCCTTTCTCTCGATATTGTCCCGTCGAAAAAGAAAGAACTGTCCTGCGACGTCGGTTAGGGCACAGTCACAGTCTTTTCGTAAAACATTTAGCTTGATATTAACTAATTTATTCATTATGATTATACTGCGCTTTTTATGCATTTATGACCAAAGTGAGTAGGTAAAACATGGTACAAAATATAGATAAAAATGATTTAAGGGTGTCGACATATTATACACATCTTCTTAGGGTACGGATATAGTGGAGCAGCGAAGAGGAAGGATAGCAACGAGGTGAACATCGCGGCAGTATCAAACTAACACATGTACCAAACAAAAATGTTTGTTTGTGAAAGCGGAGACAATCGCGGTGCTTACCGCACATGCTCTCCTTTATGCTACACTTATCGCTCCACTATAGTCTCGTACTTATTCAAATTATCAAAGAAAGAAGTGAATTTTTATTCGGTTCCAGTACCTTATAATTGATACAGAAAATTCTTATTTTGTATAAAGATTTTGTTACTTTTTTTATTACTTTGTGATAGGAACATTTAGGTTTACAAAGAATTACAAAATTAAGCCGAAAAATCTTTAAAACCTCGTTATCAGCTCTGTTAAAATGAACAGCTCGATTTCTAGGCACGATTTTGAGAGTTTCCTTTGAGTCAAGTTTAGAATATCTCAAAAGGAACTTTAAAAATTTTGATGATTTACATTAAAGGCGAATGATGCTACTTTATAGTACGGAAAATTAAATAATAAATACCTGGGCACTTGATGTCACAAAATTACTCGTATCATATAGTAAAATAATTATGTATATATTTATTTAATTTAGACATCGCCGTTAGGAAACACATAATAACTACAACTAATAATGATTTTTTTTTTTAATAGCCACCGCAGCGGGCATCGAAACACTATAACTATCTAGCGGTGAACGCCCGAACTAAAAAGCATATGACAAACAACGGTATAGCGAACATGACTTTCGTAATTCATTTGCCGCGAGATCCTTTAATCGTTAAAAACTGCCAAGCAAAATAACAGAATATTTAAAAAAAATTAATTTTGAAAACGTAGTCTATTTCGTTCTCTTCCTTATCGACCACCGATCAAGGCTGACGTCACAGACACAGACTTAGAACACAGACTTGATCCTAAGCACAGACTTAGGATCAGTACAGACATTGCAGCTTATGGACTTTTCTGTCCACGCTTCGGGGGGCTCTAAGAGCCCCCGTACCATTTCGGTGTCGCACTCACTGTTACCGATAATTCGCGAATTTAGGCGTATTAGTAAGAACTGAATATTCCGTATACTTCATTTTTACTACGGATGTTTAATATGATTTGGAAGTCATACATGAATATGGCGCGTATATTTGAACAGAGAAAATAGTATTTACGAAGAATGAATAATAAAAATACAAACTATAGTAAAATTAATTTTGTTGTATTGCTCGTATTATGTAGTTCACTAGCTGACCGCTCCATTTCGATAGAGTCCGCTATTGTACAGGAGCATTTTCTACAGAGTCGGTAATTCAGAACCGTGGACAGAAAAATACATTGCTTGCAATGTCTGTACTGATCCTAAGCACAGACTTAGGATCAGTACAGACATTGCAGCTTATGGACTTTTCTGTCCACGCTTCGGGGGGGGCTCTAAGAGCCCCCGTACCATTTCGGTGTCGCGCTCACTGTTACCGATAATTCGCGAATTTAGGCGTATTAGTAAGAACTGAATATTCCGTATATTTCATTTTTACTACGGATTTTTAATTATTTCTTGCAATGTCTGTACTGATCCTAAGTAAAAATTAAAATTAAAAATAGCTATACTACAGTCCCACGAAGATATAAAATATTGTTAGCTAAAATGCCTCAACGACTTATATATTTTGAAATATCAACATCACTAAAAGTTCCGCCTCTACCTAAATAGAACATTTGCTCGAGATCTAAGTAAGACTGCGTCAGTGGCGTACGTAAATGGACTTATATGTAGTATCGTAGGTAATGAATAAACGTAGAATGCTGACATTACTCATTCTATAATTGCTTGGAACAAAATTACTTTTTACTGTAGAATGTCATAACGCTCTTATTGTCGTCGAATCAGACGGAAGGTGACATTGCAAAATGTTATAGAAGGGAATAGGTTTGAAATAATCATGGATATTAATTTACAAGATCTTTATTGAAAATTTTTCAATACATTTGTTCTTACATCAAGCACGCCTTACGTTCTAGTGTACAATATAAACGAAAATTCTAACTGTGCAGCTATTAGCTCGATATTATCCACTATTTGTAAGATACTAGAAGTTCTTACAAATAGAGGATAATACCGATTGCCCAGGTCTCACCACGAGGAGGTTGCTGCACAAGAGACCCGGAGAGGGAGTCAGAACGAATGCAATATTCCTTCTGGCTCCCTTTCCTAACAACGACGAACTTATACTAACGCAGTAAAGCAATATGTCGAGTAATTATTGCGGGGAAAAAGGTGTGAATCGGAGAAGAAGTCTCCGATCCACGGGGGAGCAAAGGCGAATCAGGCAGAAGGCTCTGATTCTTTCAAAAAGAGAAACAAGAGCGAACCAGAGCAGAAGGCTCTAGTCCGAGGGTGACGCGAACGCGTACAATGCTTGCAGCCAAACTCCAGTCAGCACCGATACCCAACATGAACTCAAGAAGAGCGATGACCAAGAGAAAAGCTCGCACGGTGTCCCATTTACTCCAGTTACCACCTGTTACCAAGCAACTTACGTTGAGGTAACTCGGGCGGAATTACGACAGAGAGGACTTTTCACTTACACAGTGTAACACAGCGAACAGATCGCTTGACCATCCACTCTCAATGAATTGACGCCGAATACCGATACGAACTGGATTGGTACATACAAGCAAGGTCCGACACAGCAGAAGGCTGTGTCGGAATAAAAAACAACGAGCCGAGCAAAGTGAAGTTAGAATAAATTAAAGTCAACTAAATTAAGTGAAGTTAGGGCAATAATTACTCGGCATATTTACAACGATAATATACAATCTTAATAGTTAACGCACGCACGCAAGCCGAGCAATTATTGTCACAAAAAAATTAAGGCTTTGATTCGCAACGAAGAAATATGAACCAGAGCTGAAGGCTTTGGTTCGGGGGTGACGCTAAGACAATAATTGCTCGGCAAATATAAATAACTTAAGATACGCAGTCTTCACGATGTATTCTTTTCGTTGGGATGTCCTCTTCGTTCGATGTATCCTGACCGACTGTTAAACAATACATGACCCCGCATACGAGTACGAATACGACAAGAAATACGACAAAACTAAATCCCGCACACGCGTGCGGCCTATAGGCACTTCGGGAGCCCCGGGGACGCGACACCCCGTACTCACTCACGGCCCCACCCGTGAGTGAGCCCCTGAGGGACCTTCGATCGAAGGAATACCAATTTGAAATAAGAAATATGAATTTTCAGAAGACCATCTCGAAAAAATTCAGAAGCAATTCTATTATAAATCGACTATAAAACCAACGATGATGAAGATGCGATGAGAGTAACTATAAACCCCGTACACGAGAACTACTTACAAACCCCGCACACGAGTGCAAATCTAACCAGCTCACGATAGCCAACCTAACACCAGCTCACGAGAGCCACGCTAACCCCGCACACGAGTACGGCCTGCCTACGTCGCACACGAGTACGAATTTAACCAGCTCACGAGAGCCAACCTAACACCAGCTCACAAGAGCCAAGCTAACCCCACACACGAGTGCGGCCTATAGGCGATTCGGGTGCCCCGGGGACGCGACACCCCGTACTCACTCACGGTTAAGTGAGTGAGCCCCTGAGGGACTTCTGATCGAGGGTATACCAATTTTTAATAAGAAACTTACAATTTGATAATAAATGAATATGTTTGGTCTTACATCTATCATGTCTTACATTCTAGAATACAATGTTAACACAAATTCTAAGTGTGCAGCTATTAGCTCGATATTATCCACTATTTGTAAGATACTAGAAGTTCTTACAAATAGAGGATAATACCGATTGCCCAGGTCTCACCACGAGGAGGTTGCTGCACAAGAGACCCGGAAAGGGAGTCAGAACGAATGCAATATTCCTTCTGGCTCCCTTTCCTAACAACGACGAACTTATACTAACGCAGTAAAGCAATATGTCGAGTAATTATTGCGGGGAAAAAGGTGTGAATCGGAGAAGAAGTCTCCGATCCACGGGGGAGCAAAGGCGAATCAGGCAGAAGGCTCTGATTCTTTCAAAAAGAGAAACAAGAACGAACCAGAGCAGAAGGCTCTGGTCCGAGGATGACGCGAACGCGTACAATGCTTGCAGCCAAACTCCAGTCAGCACCGATACCCAACATGAACTCAAGAAGAGCGATGACCAAGAGAAAAGCTCGCACGGTGTCCCATTTACTCATATACCAACCGGTACCATTCAACTTACGTTGAGGTAACTCAGGTGGAATCGCGACAGAGAGGACTTTTCACTTATACAGTGTAACACGGCAAACAGATCGCTTGACCATCCACTCTCAATGAATTGACGCCGAATACCGATACCAACTGGATTGGTACATACAAGCAAGGTCCGACACAGCAGAAGGCTGTGTCGGAATAAAAAGAAACGAGCCGAGCAAAGTGAAGTTAGATTAAATGAAATTAAACGAAATGAAATGAAATTAAATTAAATTAAGTGAAGTTAAGGCAATAATTACTCGACATATTTACAACGACGATATACAATCTTATAATGCATGCACACAAGCCGAGCAATTATTGTCGCAAAAAACTAAATCGCCAAAAAGGGAAGAAGCGAAGCAGAAGGCTTCGATTCGCAACGAAGAATCATGAACCAGAGCAGAAAGCCCTGGATCGGGGGTGACGCTAAGACAATAATTGCTCGGCAAATATAACTAACTTAAAATACGCTGTAGTCTTGATTGGTGTCCTCTTCATTCGATGTATCCTGACGGGCTGTATAACGAGTGCGAATACAACAGGAAATACAACAAACTAAATCCCGCACACGAGTGTAAACTTAATACCCGCTCACGAGAGCAAATCTAACACCAGCTCAAGAGAGCCAAGCTAACCCCGCACGCGTGTGCGGTCTATAGGCGATTCGGGAGCCCCGGGGACGCGACACCCCGTACTCTCTCACGGTTCCCCCATCCCTGAGAGAGCCCCTGAGGGACCTCCGATCGGAGGAATGCCAAATTTAAATAAGAAATATCAATTTTTAGAAGATGATCTTATGAAATTTCAGAAACAAAATTCAATTAGATGTCGAGCAATTAAAACAACGATGATGAATATGTGATGAAGAGTAATTGTAAACCCCGCACACGAGTGCGAATCTAACCAGCTCACGAGAGCCAAACTAACCCCGCACTCGAGAACGAAACTAACCCCGCACACGAGTGCGAATCTAACCAGCTCACGAGAGCCAAACTAACCTCGCACACGAGTGCCAATCTAACCAGCTCACGAGAGCCAAGCTAACCCCACACACGAGTGCGGCCTACCTACCAAGCACACTAGTGCGAATCTAACCAGCTCACGAGAGCCAACCTAACACCAGCTCACGAGAGCCAAACTAATCCCGCACACGAGTGCGGCCTATAGGCGATTCGGGAGCCCCGGGGACGCGACACCCCGTACTCACTCACGGTCAAGTGAGTGAGCCCCTGGGGGACCTTCGATCGAAGGAATACCAATTTTAAATCAGGAATATACAATTTGATGATAAACGACGATGTTCGTTGAATTAACGGTCGAGGGCAGAATCGTTGAAGGTGGGTCAAGGGTAATCAACATAAGCATTGTAAAACCCTTGGCCCACCCTGTGCTGTAAAGCAACAAATAAACTCTCGCAAAGTAAACCATCACAAATAAAAAAAAAATTGGCCAAACTCACCAAACTGCACAGCTACTGGACAGCCACTGGACAGCCACTGGACAGCCACTGGTCACTCACTATCACTCGCGTTCACTCGCGATCACTCAGTCGGACCCGTCGGACCGCCCGGGCCGGAGTCCGCGGCCCAACTGACTGACTGACTGAGAGTGCTCGCCGCGTTCAGGCGCAGCTGCGCAGCGACGCGGAACTCTCCCCACTCCATCTATTTCCACTCCGGCGATTTCGATCGCCGTGTTAGTAATTATTGATAAATTTATTATCTATGGCTGTTTAATGTTTATAACAATTCCTTTTGCCAACGATGCCGACAAACACTCCCTTGACCACCTGGTCATCTAATTTTTTAGCGATGATAGGTAGTAGAACCCGAGATAGAGAATAACTTTTAAACCATGAACATTTTCACGAATTAATTTATTAAACACAATACAGTAATAAATTTATTATTTCGAATCGGCTAATATTTATAACAATTCCTTCTGTCAACAATGTCGACAAACACTCCTTTGACCACCTGGCCATCTAATTTTTTAGTACAAATTTTTAATAGAACTCGAAATATAGAATCACTTTTAAACCATGAACATCCGCACGCATTAATTTATTGAACATAATACACTGATAAATTTATTATTTCGAACTGGTTAATATATATAACAATTCCTTTTGTCAACCATGTCGACAAGCAGTCCCTTGACCATCTGTTCAGCAACATATTTTTGTTCCCATAGATCGATTCTTTATGTATAAAAACGATTGTAAGGAAATAATGTGCGGTTGTAAAATATTTTCAAGTTCAAATTGAGGTATCTCAATATGAAAATTGAAGTAAGAATTCTTGATTTTTCTAAAATTATGTTTTAGTACTTTCGTATGTATAATATTTCTAGGAATTTTTTGTCCTTTAAAACCAACGCCAAAACATTGAAAAATCGGAGATTGTAACATTTCATGATAATCGATATAGTTAGCTATTTGTATTTGACACAGGTCTGTGTTGGTCTACTCTTATACACAGACTTAGGACACAGACTTAGGATCAGTACAGACATTGCAGCTTATGGATTTTTCTGTCCACGCTTCGGGGGGCTCTAAGAGCCCCCGTACCATTTCGGTGTCGCGCTCACTGTTACCGATAATTCGCGAATTTAGGCGTATTAGTAAGAAGTGAATATTCCGTATACTTCATTTTTACTACGGATGTTTAATATGATTTGGAAGTTATACATGAATATGGCGCGTATATTTGAACAGAGAAAATAGTTTTTACGAAGAATGAATAATAAAAATACGAACTATAGTAAAATTAATTTTGTTATATTGCTCGTATTATTAAAGAAAGTATATTGCAGTAATTTTACATATTTTAAACTAATGCTCTACTTTCTTTACAATTATTTAATGCGTACACACATATTTATTATTATTGTCTTTTAAAATAACGACTTGCAAGTTTAATAAAACAGGCATTTTTATGCCTATACAAATAAGAATTCACTATATTTTGACAATTTAAGTTGCAGTTAATTGTGTTTATTAGATTAATTTAAAAAATTAAAAAGTTTTTTGAATAAGTCAGCAAATATTCAGATGATCGTTTGATAATCGTGTTTATGATTGAAAATTCTACATTTTAAATTAAGAAGCAATATGTCTCTGAATTTTGACAGCTCCGACAAGCAGGAAAGGAATCGCTCAAACGCTTTCGATGCGAGCATCGACGGTTTTTGTGTGAATATAATGCGGCAACATTGCACTTTTAAAGCTGACAACGTTGTAAAATTAGCATTCTCGGACACACACCGTTTGTGTTGCAACGCCATGTAGTTCACTAGCTGACCGCTTCATTTCGATAGAGTCCGCTATTGTACAGGAGCATTTTCTACAGAGTCGGTAATTCAGAACCGTGGACAGAAAAATGCATTGCTTGCAATGTCTTTTTTTTTTTTTTTATGTGAGGAAATGCGTTACGCATACCCCGACCCCCCTGGGGGGGAGCCCCATTTACCCACTAACACCTCACACCCATCCCTAAGCTATGGAGGGGGTGCCCGGATCCCGCGAGTATTCAACAGGCAACCCCCTCATTGCTTGCAATGTCTGTACTGATCCTAAGTCTGTGTCCTAAGTCTGTGTCAGCTGTAACTCGTCGGGGCTGGCGGTGATATCTCATCGCCACCTGAACTGACCCGTTACCCACAGGTTTTTCAGCTCGTTACCGCCTGGTTTTGGGTCCATTGGGTCTTTTAACAATAGTGAACAATATCTCGGCATTGCCTATACAGTGACTGGTCTACTCCTGTATCTCGCCTGTGTTCCTACACACAGACTTAGGATCAGCTTAAGTCTGTGTCCTACATCTCCTCTGTTACTATAAACGAACTATAGCTTTTATCAAATCCTACTTTATGTAGAGCTGACAATGCAGAGAGCATTCACAACCGGTAAGGTAGCCGTGCACTGAAATCATATCTTGAACACAAATATAAAACAATTATTTTTGTTGCTATGCTAGACCCTTGAATAACGCGTATACGTAATAATATGTATACAATATAATACTATGCAAGAGATACAGGCATTGCTAATCATTAGGGGTGTGCGAAACCCCGACATATCGGGAACCCGATGGTCGGGTCGGGTTGGGTTCCCGAAAATTTCGAGAATATGACATATGACACCATGAAATCATGAATTTATTCGTTAAAACGGAAATCCCGATTATTTCGAGAATCCCGACTCCTTCCGACTTTTTCAGGGAATCCCGATAAATTCGAGAATCTCGAAATTTTAAGGTACCCGTCCCGAAAAAATGTCGTGCTTCCAACCCAACCCGATATTTCAGGATCTTGCCCACTCCTGCTAAGCATGTAAGCGCATCCCTCCATTCAAAAATTGTTTTCGTAATTTTTCCGCGTGTTTATTCGGAATTTAGCAAATGGATGAGGTTCAATTTGCATTATTTTGCAAGTTTCTGCCGCAAAGCGCTCATCGATGTCACTCGCTACCTTTTAAAGGCAACTACTCGTAAGCTACTCTTAAATGTACGCGTGTAATACGTGGAAACGAGTGTAAGATTAAATACTGACCTTACTTCCTCTGTAAATGAAAATATAATTATGGACAATAGACATCTAATTTGTATTACATTACAGTCTGCAGAAAGTACCAGTAGTAATGACAGAGAAACGACAAGTGATGACGAGATGTGAAGTGCTTCATGTTTCGTAAGTAACTCAAAACGTTGAAATACTTAATTATTATTATTTTTATTGTGTTCCATATATGAAAATACGATATACCTGCAAACTAATGTGTTATCAAATAATTTCTACGAAAAAACGATTTCATTAGTTTTTTGTCACAAAAATTGAATTTTTGCAAAATCCTGATGTCGTACACAAATTTTGAAACAAGATTTGAGATCAGCGTGAAAAAATATACGGGAAAGGATGTATAGCATGTATTAAAAAAATTTTTTCCGCGCGTGGTATTGGAAAAACCACAATTTTCTTGAAATTGTACAAGTTTAACGAATTTTATCATGGTTAAAAAACGTTCGTACCACAATCTCCCTATTTTTCCCATATTCTACAAAGTTTCAGCTACAATTAAAAAAAAATTTCATCGCTGTATCTCATTTCTATCGAAAGTTCTTTGATTTTGTCACAGATGTCGTCCGAATTGCCCACTGTGCGGCGCACCAGGTCAGTGTTTTTCACTTTCGATATGCGTGCTGAATGATGCACTTTTTATTGCGACTTTTATCGGATTTTTCTCTCGATTTAACGCGCAAACCCCGGCCCGGCCTGGCCCGACCTGGCTCGAAAAACCAAGAAGAGTCAGGAGACGGGAAGAGAGAATATCCCAGTTCCAGTTCCCAAGTACGGCCGCCTCGTTTTCTATGTGTAGTTTAAAGCCCCCGAACGAATAATGGGAACGTCAGTCAATGAAAACTCGGCTGGATTGATAGTTTTCGTAACTCTTGCGAACGGAACGCGTGCACCGTAACCGCTATCAACCGTTTCATTACGAACGCTCCGCCGAAATCAATTTTTCAAGTGTCTTTCACCTGTCGAAATGCTCGCGGCTGCTTTCCCTCGTTTTTATTCTAATTCACCAATGTGCGCTACTATTCTTGCAGAAAATCGATGTCTTACAAACCATAGTTGTTCGCTCTTGACACTGAATCTATCAAACATTGAAAATTACTGTTATGCTGCCTTATAGTAGGGAGAAGAATGAATTCATTTAGATTCATTTAGATTTTGATTCTAATGTATGCTTGAATAACGAAATTTATTCAATCATTTCTCATGATACTGTCTTCATGATTACGATAACTGTCAACATACAAAATCCGAGCATTTGTTGATAGTATCATACATTTCGTCTACAATGTTCGAATAACATATTACGAGACAAAATGACAAGAAGAGTATATTTTGTCTCTTTCTGGTGAAAAATATCGATTTCTATTGTTATACTTTCTCTTCATACTTAAACTGCAGACTTTTATACATCGCGGAAGGAACGCGGAGGATGTACAGTAACAAATAGAGGCGTTAGGAACACATGAAAACCCATCATCCTTTGATGGATCGCTGAGAGAGGATTGATCCCGTCCTAACTATGAAAGCTCCGCAAAAATAAATGGAAACTAACTTACTGGCTTTGGATACTAAGGTTCGCGGAGAAAGAGAGAGACGGCGATTTACTGCGTATCGATTTTCTATATATCAAACGCCATTTTTCGTAAGGAACGGCCGGCGATTAATAAATCATTAGTTGCGCCCTTTCTGGCTTAATGCATCACTATAAGGGAAGATTTTTGATGTTCGACGTATAAACTTTATTTATTTCGTGGTGTTTCATAGTTATTTGTCAAAGTTATTTCTCAAGTTAAAATCACTTTAACACATTATCTACCGGCGAATATTTTATAATTTTTAAAAGTCCGTAGTCCATAGTTGAAAGCTTTTTAATTGATCCTTCAACAGCAATTTCAATTATGAACCAACAAGTCGCCTCATATCACCTAATAAGTTTATTTCGGATTATAATGTAAAATAATATTTTCAAGCTTCCTTTAGGTATAGAAAAGTATTAACATTGATATCACTTGTGTATTGGCTATAGAAATTAATGATTACTGTATTATCGGAATAATGTATAATGGAATGTAGATAATGGAGAAAATGAATTTTCATCAGAGCTGAAAGCTACAGAGAGGTAAAAGGAATGATCACTACAATGAATCGTATTTTTCCAGTTTTGATTTTGCTGGATTTTCCGCGACTCGTAGAAAGCAACTTTTAATTAAAAATTGAAAGAGGGAACAATTTGCAGAGCAGATGGCGGAATTCGGTCATCGGTTTCGCGAGAAAGGGAAACGAAATAAAGGGGTTGGTTACGTCATCCTTTGACGGATCGTCTAGAGCGATTGGCGATCGAGTCGATCTGGTGAAGAGCGGAAAAGGCCGCCAAGGCTAAGTTTAAAGGGTCGACTGGGTAGAGGTGGGGTAGTTTGAAACGAACGTCTGCTGTCTCCTGGGGGGTTACAGGTGGTTGCTCCTGGAAGAAAGAGGAGAGAGAAAGGAACACGTCGAAGGAGGCGGCCGAGCGAGACAGGGGAAGCTGCTCACATTTTACTACAGGCAAGTTCTGCAACAAACTGGCGAATAAATCGCGGGAAACCTTTCCTGCATGATGTACACAAAATGCAGTAGGGTGCATATCCGCGTGTAGTGTCACTGTTGTCAGGGTGGATAAGCTGCTTACGTTCTGTATGAAAATGTGGTGGGATGCATTCTTAGCTTTTGCTAGTTGAACAATTGTAACATATAATATTGCAGGCATATTGTAATCAAGTTTGTGATAGATATTTTGGAAAAGTATTCTTGAAGCTGGGCAAAATGGCTATATTTACTGAATCAGTTAATTGCCCATGTTTATTTATATACAGAGTGTTTCCTACTCTTCCGGCAAAATTCTAGGAGCATGATCTACAAGTAAAAATAAGAAAAAAATTTTATTTGAAGTTTGTTTATAAACGCTTTGTTACAATATTATAGACAAATATTCAATGTAGGCTGAATAGGTGGGGAACAGCAGATTTAAACATGAATAATTAAAAAATTAATTAAAGAATTAGATTCATTAAATCTGCTGTTCCACACCTATTCAGGCTAAATTCAATATTTGCCTATAATATTGTAACAAAGCGTTTATAAACAAACTTCGTATAACATTTTTTTCTTATTTTCACTTGTAGATCATGCTTCTACAATCTTGCCGGAAAAGTAGGAAACACCCTGTATATATATATATATATATATATATATATATAGAGAGAGAGAGAGAGAGCAAAAGTACATGTATATTTCAGCGTCATTCACGATTTCAGCTTCATTTTTTAGTTATTGACAATTAAAAATCTGCCAAACATGCGGCAGCCCGACCAACAGAGGCGTACGTTGCATGTGTCATAGAGGCGCGCGAGCCAGCACCTCTGTTGGTCGGGTTGCCGCATTTTAGGCGGATCTTTAATTGCTAATAACTGAAAAACGAAGCTGAAATCGCAATATGTATACATATAATATAATATATACTATATATTACTATAAAATGGAGAAATAGAAAGAAATTTGGTTTCATTGTAGGAAAGTTGTTATTTGAAAGTTGTAATGTCACATTTTGCAAAGCACACGCTACTATATTTGAAATGTGACGAACCACTCGTATCCAGTCTGAATAAATGAATTCTATTTGCATCTGTTATTTCGTCCTACTTTTTATTTACATTACATGTATTGGCAAAAAAGATGGATCACTGTAAACAAAAGAAAAAAGAATTTTACTTGGGTCCAAACGGACCCAGACTCCGCTGTCCGAGTGTTAAAATACTGTTTCACCCAGCTCTGAGAATTACTTTTCCACCGTTCCCCAACAGACAGTCGTCGGCCCGTATACCGCCTGCCTCTTTAATCCAAAAAATTAATTAATGCATATTTAAGCATGCTAGGACGACCACCCTGGAGCAAGCATCAACAACCGCGGCAACGGAAGAAGAAGGACGCAGAAGCATAGAAGCGAGAGAGAAAGACAGAAGCAGAGCGAGCCAGAGTGAGAGAGAAACAACGAAAGAGGGGAAAAAGAAGGGACAAAAGACGAGCCGTAGATGAAGATTCCGCGAGAGCAAAATTAAAACCACCAAGCCCCGACGAATCCGAAACGATGGCTGGACGAGGTCTCGAAATGCCGGAGCTTAACGGCGCGCGCCACCCCGTAGATAAGAGCTGGCGTTCAATGGCGGTAGCGGGGCGAACAGAAAGCGAAAGAGAGAAAGAGAGAGGGAGACAAAGAGAGGGTCGGTGGCGGGTTTGCGAAGGGGTAGGTTCGGTGGGGGGCTCGGTTTTGCAAGCTCGTGGCGCCACTTAGGGGAGAGATGGGCCGCTAGGGGGAGGAGACGGCCGAGCAAGCAGGCAAGCAAGCCTCGGCTCTAGGCTTCGACAGTCAGTCGTGCGAGGAGCGAGACTCGCAAGGGTCGAAGGCTCGTCTCCGACCCTGTGCTAGTCACCCTTCACCCTTCGGAGGAGGACTGTTCCTCCTCGCAGGGATACAGGGCTCTCCACCTGTTCAGACGCGTCGCGGACTACTACGTGTCAACCGCAAAACGTAGACGGACAGACACAGATAGACACACAACGCGTGTTCCGTGTTTCCTCGAAGAGTTTCATCTAAGGAGGAAAAAAATGTTGTTGCTGCTGCTGCTGCCGCGCAAGGAGACCGCAGGACCGATCGAACGGTACATGAGATAATCGCGGGTGCCGAGAGGCCTGGAAACGCGTGCCGACAGCCGCCTGACCAGTGATTCCGCCGTGATTACCAGCTTAATTGATCAGGTGCGGTATAGTCTGTACGTAGCCGTCGATAGTCAAGATTACTACTGCGGATGGCGATCGTTGCATTCGCGCGTTGCACCACTTTCGGTGCAAGTAACCGCGTCTAATCTCTTTTCTCAGTTTCGCATTGGTGTCCTTCTTTACCCTGAACTTGCACTTTGCCCGTGATACTGCGAATTTCTGTGAGATGTGTTCTCTGTACGTAATCGTTGATGGAAAAGATTGCAGGTGTACCTTATTTAGCAGCTCTACACTTTATATCCCGTTGGTGATGGTAAACTAACAGTGTTGGTGCTCTCTCCTTTACTCTGAACTTGCACTTTGTACGTGATACTGCGAATTTCTGTGAGGTGTACTCTGTACGTAGCTGTTGATAGACACGGCTACAGGTATACATAGGTCTATCTAGCAGCTCGACATGTTGTACCTCTACGGCGATGATAATCTAACCGCGCTGTCTTGTTTCTCTTTTTTTTCTAAGCTTTCTATCGGTGTCCTCCTTTACGTTGTCGTGTTGCACGTTGTCCACTATTCTTTTTTGTAATGATGACAGGTGCAGTCATCGAGCATACCCACGATCCACACCTTTGGTGCTGGTAAACTAACAGTGTTGCTGTTTCTTTCGTTTTTTAGTTTTGAATCGGCGTCCTTTTTTACGTTACGCTTTGCACATTGTCCGCGATCCTACGAATTTCTTTTGAAGATTACAGGTGCGGCTACCTAGCATCCCCACGATGTATCCCTTTGGTCACGGTAAAGTAACACAGCGTTGCTGCTACTTCTTTCCTTTTTTGTATCGGTGTCCTCTTTTCGGTTGCCCTTGTAGCCGCCGATAGACAAGATTACAGGTGCAGCTCGCAATCCTTGCGTTCTCATGTTGCACCCTCTTTGGTGCACTTTGCACACTGTCAGCGATTTTGTGAATTTATTCTGTGCAATAGATTCCGACCGTCTCTGTAAACCGTCAAGATCTACTGGCCTTTCTTTTTCGAGTTCCTGCGAATTTCTGTGTATCGCGTACCTAGCCCTCGATAGTGAAGATTGCCAGTGCAGCTAGCTACCCAACGTTCCCATGTTGCACCACTTCGGTGTTGTTAAACTAAACTTTGTCGCGTCTTCGTTCCTCTTTTTGAGTTTCGTATCACTGTCCTCCTTTCCTCTGCCCTTGCACATTGTCCGCGATTCTCCGGGTCTCTTTTCTCTTCTCTTTCTAGTTATTTGAGGTTGACGATACACCCGCCCCTCGCTTTCCCTCTTTCTTTCGTTTGTTCGTTCGTTCGTCGCCCAACCCCTTTCTGCCACCCTCTCTTCTTCCGGCCTCTCGGCTGATTAACCGTGAAATAGGGTGATTACCAACGCGACACGACACCGCTCTCGTCACGATACGACACGGTACGGCACGGCACGGCACGGCACGCGCACCTACGTAAATGCGCGTACATTGTTGCGGACCAGATACGGCCGTGCTCCGCAACCAGCGGCGGCCTGACCTCGTGGCGGATATATTCTTTTCTTTTTCGTTCGGTGCGCGAGAGAGGCGCTCTCGTTAAAGCCTCGCCAAACCGAGCGTTGCCAGGCTGATTTCTATCGCGGCCAACGCGACGCTCCGGTATTTCGAGTTTTCGCTGCTCTTGGCCCAATGGATTTTCGTTTTTCTGCTGACGCTTCGATTCGATCGCTGATCGGACATTTTCAGTGACGTTTGTCACATTCTCGAGGACGATTAACCTACTATACACCTTTACCGGCGATTATTCCATAATTTTTTAATAACAACCTAATATAATCATTTCGTCTGGGACTATTGTGTAGTACAAGAAGATTTTTAAGCTTTTGCTACAAGCAGAATTATTGAAAAGCCTATGTTATTATGAAATATAATTGCAGATTGTGCGCTTTTGCGCGTATATGGTGAAATAGAGTTTAAGTGCTTGTTGAGGAGTGTGCAATTATTTTTTTGGGATCGATGGCTTTATTTCGGGATCGTTGTAAATGTAGGATTACTATCTGTAGCGGTATCAACAATTCTCACTATGCAATTGTTAGTTTAGATAAACGTTATAAGTGGTTAAAAATGGCAATTAAGATGTAATCCAGCTTCATATGGATATAATCTAATATACAATTAAATAAATGACTGTTCTCAAGGAGATCGCTTTTAACATTCGCTGAAACATTAATGTTGTACTGATAAATCGAGTACAGTAACCATAAATAGAATTTGCAATTTTCAATTGCTATTTTAATGTCACATAGAACAGATTATTTCATAATCCATTGGATTGTGTTTTACGAATGAATATACTATGATTCGGTAAGATTTTTATGATTGCTGATCAATGAATTAAGTTGCGAAGAAAATTTAGTCAATTTTCCATGTTATAAACGACATTCTCCATAATTAAAAATTGACGTAACAGACGGAAATAAAGGAAAAATAAACAAAAATTGGAAAAAAATGCCAACAACACGCGGTGTTCCCAGGCGGTCACCCATCCAAGTACTAACCGCGCCCACCGCTGCTTGACTTCGGTGATCGGACGAGAACCGGTACTTTACAGCGATTTTTTTTTTTTTTTTAGATTTTTATTCATTGTTTATTTACAGAGCTACAACAATATTAACGATTCTTACAATAACTATAAAAATAAACAAAAAAAAAGTTTTTTTTAACGATGGTATGGTTTGCACAGGTACTAATGTATATAGGAACATTAGAATTATAAAATTACTGTTTTTGGTCAGAGGGGTGGCGTTAACCTACTCCTCGTAATTTTTGCTCGTATTGAACGCAATACGTTTGTGCAGTTCACAGCCGCAAATATTTGGTGTTTGGATTCTTGCTCCCGAAAACGCTCTTAACAAAACAGGAACTCGCGTTGTTATTTTTATCCTTAATTCTAAGTTCTAAATCCTAAAGTCACAATTTGTACATATATACATGGAGGAGGGGGAGGATGAGGCTGAGGAAGACTGTGATGCGGGCAAGGAGATGGAAATGTTGTTATTTACAAATGAGGGGTGGGGATATGAGAATGCAGTGAGCAGGAGAGGTGGGTTAGGGGGGTTAGGGGGTGAAGTTAAATTGATTATTGCACAGAGTTGCATAATTGCACGATAGTCACCTGATTTACAATCTTGAGTCTCTTACATTTACTTAGTATACAGGAAGTTGTTTTAGTATTGTACTTATTTCGCTAAGTTCAGTGTACTATGGCGGCTTAAATCTATCGGCTAACCACCAGTATTTTTTGTAATCTAGATCTCTGAATTCTAGGAAATCTCTTCGTGGGATCGCTGTGCTGTATCGGTACACTGGTAGAGCAGGCTCCTGGGGGGTTGAGGTTATGCGTTTTCTAGCTCTGTGGCGTGGGATATGGTACAGTATCGGGATCGCATATTTATTTTGAATGTATTCGTGTTTGTCCAGGAATATAAATGCTTCGGGTGGGATGAAACCGGTTAGTAGTGTTTTTCTTATGTAGTTATCGTCTGGATATGCTATTGGGAAAATTAGGCTATTGTCTGTTATGGATGTTATGTTGGCAAAGTAGTTACGTATTATTTTAATTATAAAATTATCTATTCTGCTAATATTGGCTTTGTTGTATATTGTTTCGTTATTTATATGTCTTTTGTAATTTGAGTGAGCTGATCTGTAAGAGCCAAGACAAGCTCTGAGGCATCGTCTTTCAAAGACTCGTATTGTTTCCATTAATGAAGCACTGATATTGTACCATATCTCACAGCCGTAAGTTAGAACAGGCCTAATGAGCAGTTGGTAGCAGATTAATTTTGCTTTTCGACTGAGAGCGCGTGAGTGAAAGAGCCGTCCGCATGCGCCGAAAGCTTTTCTTGCTTTTTGAAGCTGTATTTGGGGGTGACTATTTAGTAGGAATCTACTGTCTAAAGTTAATCCTAAGTATTTAACTGAGTCTTTATGTGGAATTTTGCAGCCGGATTCTAGGTCGCCAATTAGGTGGAAAGATTTGTAATTCTTGAGCTGGTAGCTCTTTCCTGCTTCAAGAGTGGTTCTGAAAAGGATGGTTTCGCATTTTCCTGAATTTACTTTTAGTTTCCATGATTTGTAATATGTGAAGATGCTGTTTATTGCGTTTTGCAGGACTTTTTGTACCTGAGCTGGATTTGTGCCTGTGTGATATACTATCAGGTCATCTGCATACGCTATCAAGGAGCATTCTGTTCGATCCGGGCCAAATAGCTTTAGTATGTCGCTTGTAAATATATTAAAAAGGATTGGCGAGTTTATTGTGCCTTGTTGGAGGCCATTCGATATTTGGAATGGTTGGGATGCGGCGTCGTTGGTCAAGCAGACTCTGAATGATCTATCCTTTATCAATGAATGGATTAGTTTTATTAGGACTAAAGGGAATTCTTTCCGCTTCAGTTTGCATAATAAACCGTCTATCCATACTGTATCGAATGCTTTCTCGAGGTCGACTAGACAGGCGCCCACACAGTAACCACCACTTAGGGCGAAATTGATGTCGGAGGATAGTTTATTTATAGCGTGTATTGTAGAGTGGCGTTTTCTGAACCCATATTGGTTTTCGGGGATGATATCTTTGCTATCGCAGATGTCTAGAATTCTGTCATTAATTACTCGCTCGTAAACTTTTCCAATGTTCGGGAGTAAACTGATCGGGCGGTAACTGTCCGGCAAAACGGGATCTTTGCCTTTTTTGGCAATAGGGATGACTTTTGCCGCTTTCCATTCTTCTGGGAATGTGCAGTAATTTAGGAGGTTGTTGAATAGAATAGTGTATGCCCATATGATATTATTCGGTAATTTTTTAAGTACAAAATTCGGTATTTGGTCATTTCCGGCGGATTTTTTATTGTTTAGATATTTGAATTTGTTTTTAATTTCGACAAAGTTCGTGAAGTATGTTGACATGGTATCTGGTTGTTTGGGATTTAAAGCAGAATTTGTCTCTTCGAAGGTGCATACAGTGGATGGAAATGAAGCGGCTATTTCATCAAATAATGTTTCCGTTTCTGATTTGATGAGGTTTCTGAAACTTGGGTGGTTTATATTTTGATTTTTATCTGCCGTTATTGCGTAGTGTGCTGCTAAAACATTTGATTTTTGATCGTCTTCTAGTATAATAAGGCGGTCATCGTCATCTTTTTCTAGCAGATTTGGGTTTATATTTGCGAGCTTTATTAATTCTGTTTTGTCTCGTTGTATTTTGAGTTGGGGTATGGTGAGCTTGTCTGTATTTCTGAAAATTCTGTTTATCTCGGGAAACATTTGGTTTGGTTTTTTCGGGTTTATGGCTTTAACGCGGTCATACCAGTACATATTGACTTGCTTTTCGATTTCTAGTTTTATTTTCCTCCTGGTGGCTGCTATCATTTGTTGCACATTATGTATAGTGTGTTCTGTGTGTGAATCTGTAGTGATTTGTTTGCGTAGTTTTCTTAGTAGTGTAATGTGTTTCTGTTCTTTGTGTTGTAGGATTTTGATTTTACGGTTTATGTATTTGTCTGTTGAGTTTACGGGATTGTGTTTTGGCGTTGCAGCGTCTGCTGCTTTGATTATTTCGTTGCTGATGTAACTTAGTTGTGTGTTAATTTGTTCTGTGGTGAGGTTGCATTTTGGGTTTATGTCTATTCGGATTTTGTTTAGATGTTTCTGGAATTTTTCTATATTGAATTTCGCGTAGTTTTTTCTAGGGGGTGTGTCTGTGTCAGTGAGAAACAATTGTGTATTTGTAATTTCGAAGCTCGCTAGGCATGCTTCGTGATCGCTGGGAAAATTGGTAGTTTGTAATTGGTCTGTGTGAGAGTTTATTAAAGTTATTCTAGAGTCAGTCAACATTAGGTCAATAAATGATTCGTATCTCGGGTATGATGGTGTTGTTGTATGAAGTAGTTTTAATCTGTATTCAATGTCGTGGTCGAGAATCCATGTGTTCAGTGCAATCCCTCTCTCGTCATTGAATTTATTATACCAGGAAGTGTGTTTGGCGTTCCAGTCACCCGCTATTATGTAATATGTGTTAGGTGTGTCTAGTTTCAGATGTGTAAAAAGATTGTTAAGTTCGTTGATGAATGTTGTGGTTTTGCCTTTTTTCCCATAAATAGCAGCTATCAGGAGGGTGTTGCCGTTGTCTAAAGATAGTTGGATAGCAGTTCTTTCTATTAGTTCAAACTTTCTGGTAAATTCTATTGTTTTGAAACGTATGTTTTTTCTTATTATTATTGCTGTGCCTCCACCCTTGTCATTCAGTCTGTCATTTCTAATTATGTGGTAGTCTTTAAGGTAGAGTGTGTGCTTTTGTTTAAGGTGAGTTTCGTTTAATAGTAGGATATCGGGATTATTTTCTTCTATTAGTTTTAGAAGAGCTATTCTTTTAAAATTGCTTATGAGCGAGTTTGTGTTTAAGGAGATGACCTTTATATTGCAATTAATTGACTTTCTAGCATATGGGTTAAGGGCCATTACTTAGTGCTGAAATTATATGATTCAGTTGTGCGCTGAAGAGCTCAAACTTATTTGTGAGATCCGAAAGTGTGCTTTCGAGGATCTTCGTACGGGAGTCTAAAGAGGATAATTTTATGTTGTCTTCGGCTATACTCGAGATTTGGGAGTCTGGTGGTGTTATGTGTGGGAGTCTCTCGTTTTGTCGACCTGAGGCTATAGAAGCATATGATATCCCTGGTTGAGTCAAAGACTGTTTGAATTGCTTGACTGGTATTTTATTTACTGGTTCTGCGGTGAAGTTCTTTCTCTGTCTTATTAATTCCTTGACCTTTGGGCAGCCTCTGTATGATGCCGGGTGTCCAAAGGACTTACAGTTTACACAGAATGGAACGGTACCAGAGGGGTCGGAAGGGTCGGCGGAAGCTTTTTTAACTGCGCATTCCCCAGGAGCGTGATTAAGATTACATTTGACGCATCTATAATCTAAGTTGCAGTTTGTTGCGCTATGATCGAAGCGTTGGCAGCGTTTACATTGTTTAATCGTTTGGCCTTTTAGCTTATCCCATGTGATTTTATGATGAAGTATATATTTTATGTCTTTTAACATTGAGAGATCGCTGTTAGCTTCTATTTGCGTTAAGAATAACGGTAAAATCCGTTGTTCCCTTATTGATTTACTTGTAGTGAATCTACTGACTTTAATAAATTTAATTTTATCGTTACCGATTCTTTTCAGCTCCTCCATTACTTCTTCCTCTGAGAAAGAGGGTGGCAGCCCTTTTATTAGGAAATTATGTTTTTTCAACCATTTTGGCGTGTATGTGTAAAACTGTGTACTCGCTTTGTTCAAAATATCTTTAATTTTTTCGAGGTTGTCCGAATTATCTAATTGTATTCTGTGTTTGTTGCTGTTTATCCGTTTAATAAAGAAATGGTTTTCAGTACCTGTGATACCTTTTATTAGATCGATTGTGTCTTTGGGGTCTTGGAGGAGGATGTTTATCGGTGGTGGTCTTCTGTTCGTTGGGTTTGGTTCGGTGCTCCTTGGTGTGGGCGATGATGATTTCTGGTCACTTTGTCCTTGTGCGATGATGGGGGCTGGATTCAGTTTATTAGCCTGTGCTAATGGCCAGTTTTTTCCTCCTTTTATTGGGCTGGTGGGCCGTCTTTCCTGGGTTTTCCTTCCGGGCTGTATATGGCTCGCCTTGCCGAGGTGAGGGGTCCCTTGGGTTGAGTGACCATTGTTCTTTGCAGGTATAGTCGAAACTGCCGATGGTGTTTTTTCCCCTTTTTCTGTTAGTTTCGACACTGATGTGTACGAAGAATTTGCCTCTAACGTGTCCAGTCTGTTTTGCAGGATTTCAATTTTTAATTTTTGTTCCTCGTTTTGCTGACGGAGCAAAGCGTTTTGTTCTTTAAGCTCAGCTAATATATCGTCGTTCGTGGAAACTGTGGCTTTTGCTTCGTCTCCTTGTGGAACGGCTGAGCTTGATTTTTCTTTGATGTCGCTGTTGCTTCTTGGTATTTTCGGCGAAGTTTTCTGTGGAGTTACCAGTTTTCTTTTGGAATTTGATGGAGCCGTCTTCTGTAGTAAGGCTTCCACGTCCATGTTGCTGAGTGTTCCGTTTCTTTCCTTTTTAATTAGCTTTTGTATTGTTCCACTGAGGTCCATCGTGTTTTGGATGCATGCGGCGGAGCCGCATGGCTTAGAAGGAGTACTCTCCTGTATTTTATAGTCGTTAATTATTTTTAGTTGAATTAATGTTTGCGTTTGAGTTTTTCACACTGCACTATCGGTTATGACTACACGTACAATATTGGCACTTTCGGTCTGCCGCGCCGGTCGGCTACTTTGGCTCTCCGATGTTACCTGCCCGACGGTCACTGTGCGAATGGTACTTTACAGCGAGGTATGGTCGTTGACGGAGTATAACCAATACGAAATGTTACTAGACCTGATTCAGATCTCATTTAATAATATAATTTCATTATTAACCCCAATGCATGAATATACGAATAAATTTTTCCAAGTAGTTTCACATCAAATGAAATGAACTGAGTTGCAATTTTCCATTTATTCGATGAGTAGTAACAACAGGATTGAATTTATTCAGAT
Source organism: Lasioglossum leucozonium (assembly GCA_028454225.1). Lineage (NCBI taxonomy): Eukaryota > Metazoa > Arthropoda > Insecta > Hymenoptera > Halictidae > Lasioglossum > Lasioglossum leucozonium. Next base: position 9,329,197 of record CM052219.1, on the reverse strand, counting down.
TTCACAGGATTATTATATGGTAGCATGTAATTGAATAAAGAAGTATGCTAGAAAATATTTCTATAATTTCACAAATTATTGTAAAAGAAAAAAAACTGAAATCCATCGTTTTAATGGGCTCGCTTTTGGGTTCTGCTGTTAACAGGCTTCCGGTAGATAAAGTGTTAACACTAAATCTACTGAGCATTATGATTGGCTAGTATTTATTGTCTCGTAAAAATCACAAATTCATTTAGTCTTTGTGTGAATTTTATTATAACACATGCTTGAGCAAAGAAATCTCATGAAGCCATCTTTGTAATTTGAATAATTGGAAAATAGAAAGTCTGAAACCGGTGTTATTTGAGCGGCCATGGTTGCTACAGTGTTAATATTTGATACTACGTTATGTGGACTGAAGACGTCATGTTGACAAGGGGAGATGATACCAATCCGCGTTGTTCATGTAAAATATTTGTAAACTGTTATGATCAAGAAATTATTAACATTTTCCAATGTACACGTGAATTTTGTTTCTCAATTTACGATAACTTGCGGGGAATGAAGACCATGTGTGGATGTAACAGCGTATGCGTCCACAATGTTCCGATGGTGTACGTTAATGCTGGGAGAATTGTCTACTGTTTGCTTAGTTTTCTCTGGAGGAAAGGGACGATTCTCTTCGTGGTTGTTGACATTGTTGCAATTTCGAGTGCAACGGATTGTGGAATTTTTGAGGAAAGGTGTGTTGGATTTATGCTAGGACAATTGTTTTCTGTTTATCTGACTTTCTTGAAGTATTAATTATGATTGGACTGCGGATCTTTATGCAAAATAAAAATTTTCTGTACAAATTGCAAGAGTCAGGAGAACCAGATAGAAGGATCTTTGTTTTTTTAATTATTCTAAGGAGTTGAGAATAATTTGTTGGTATACCTAAATTTTTTCAATTGTTCCTTCGTTTTAAATTGCACATAACCAATTTTGCCAGAAATGCATAAAATCCGCGGTCTAATTATGATTTTTCCGCGGTTGTTCGAACTGTCGCTATTTTATAGGAATGTGCAATGAGTTATAAAATTTAACGAGAACGATTAATTCTTAATGGCGCGCACTTTTCCGCCAGAAAAATCGTCTCCGCGTTTCACCTTTCATGTCCCCGTCACCCCGGAGGTAAAAGGACGATTCTCTCCGTGGTCGTTGATATTGTTGCTATTTTATGGGAAAGTGGCCACGCTTTGAAACAGTTCGAAAGTTCCCGGTGGCTCCGAGGGCGACTGTTATGAGGCCGAGTCATCGTCGAGGGTGAAGTTCAAGGTAAACATTAATAAGGCTAATGTATGTATCGATTCCTCGCGTCGAAATGAAAGGGGACAACCACCGAAGGCCTGACCTCCAAAGTAAGAAGTTCCTCGGGCTATACTAATCGCTCCCTCCACTATGTTGAGTAGTGGAAGAGCAAATTCTCCGGTGAACAATATTTTTCCTCTTGCACAACGTGGACAAACTCCGCGGCAGAATGTGATCGAACGAAAACAGAGAAGAAATACACGGGCTTCGAGCAGATCAAGAATTTAATAACGATTGCGTCGATCGGAACACCGCACAGGTGTTTGCTCGGAGCTAATATTGAAGAACAAGCGGTCTCTCGAATCGGAATCGAGCAAGGGAAGAACGAATACGATTTACAATTTCGAGTGTAAATTTGATAGTGGTTCCGCGCTCTGATTTCTCTTTCGTTCGACGTGGTTCTGGGGTTTCCTCGATTTTAGTACCCGACGAGATCTCGCTTCTACCTCGATCAATGAACCTGGAATCCGGGAGCCGAAAAGTAAGCACACGTCTCGTGGAATGGCAGTTTACGGGCCGCTGGGAGATCAGATAGGATTGATATTTAGGCGAAAGAAAGGAGCGAGCGAAAATTTCTGACCTTAAAGCAGACGGATTCACTGCTAATTGCGATGCGCGCGGAGATAGAAAATGCTTACGTTCCTTTCGCGAATTAATTGCCCTCGCACCAGACCTGGAAATGTCTGCATATGACTCCTCGTCGCTTGAGCATCTTTGTGCGAGATAAATATTTGATGCTATTTCTTTTTGTTAGTGTAAAAACAGTAACCAATTTTTTTTAAAACATTGGTATATTAATATAAGTACATCGGTGAAAGTGTATACAAGTGAAATTATACTATCATGATTATAGAGATTCTCCCAAAATGTTGAACTTCTTTGAAAGCGTGGATTCCTCAGATCATTCCAAGCAACTTTTTCTTTTGCGAAAATGTCCTCTGCGGGCATCGCTGAGGAGTTATTAATGGAAAACAGGAACCAATCACAGCGCGGCTACTACGGACGAGCTCCGACTCTGCCAATTCAAACGCCCTGTTCAGCTGTAGCTGTGCTGTGATTGGTCCGTATTTTTCGTTTCTAATTCTTTAACGGAGGCGCGAAGAACATTTTCGCAAAGGGAAAAGTTCGTACCTCGGCAATCATCCCTTTCCAGAAATATCACGATTAGATTCAAACAATAGGAAGATTAAAAGAATTTATGAGTATCGATGCATTTCATACAACTGGGCAAAATTAACAAAGAAAATATTTGGTTTCTATGGCTTGCAATTAATGCAATCGACTTATTTCGCATAAACGTCGGCACTCTAATCATCTAGATTACCTTTTATTATTTGTGGGACTATATTTAATGACGTATAATGGATTGAATAAATTTTATTCAGCAATAGTTACTTAATTTTTAAATTTAGAAAACTCGAATTAATTTATACTGTACCCGAGAAGAAGTCGTTATACAAGTTAAAGTCGTTTAATGTTCTTACTGTTTTGTGTGTCACAGTGACGCACACACCTTTGCCGCAAACGTTTTAAATCCGTTTCAAGTCGTCACCGAAGCCGCACGCACAGTTATTGCATTCTCTGCTTTCGTTTTCGACGCTTCGATGAAAATGATTGATCGCGAAACAAATGAAACAGATTGCAAAATATCTATTTCTAAACGAAACAGCGTTTGTTTCCAAACGAAATCGCGTTGAAATGATTTCAGCTAGTGAACTATTAGATTATCCCAAAAGTTCGTCCCGTTTTCGATTAATATGCTCGATGCAAATTCAGAGTAGTTTTTAAGAAAACCAATGGCATAGTTGAGAAAGGGGAAGGTTATGGAATAATTAAACATTAACAAACACAAGATTATGTTGTTCGTGTATGCTGATGTTACCTAACAATATGGAATATACACATAGTGGCAGAAACTTTTGGGACAACCTAATACATTCACGATTTCATTTAGCGTTAAGTAGAATAAGTCGTTGATGGTCAGACGCATTAATAAGACAAGCCGACATCTTTTTGATTTTTGTACCGAAACAAATTGTGTAAAATTATGATAGCGTTTTCATATGTAAAATGAAAGTTTAAAGAACGTGGACAGGTGGTTCGATCTTGCTTCACCTGTTCAATGTATTCAACGGATTAAAGATTCAATCGAAGAACTACGCGAAGTATTTAAATTGAACAACACGTTTAGTCTATCAAAGTTTGACTAATGGCTCGACTAATGGTTTGACTAATGGTCCCACTAAAGACTGGCGAAAGTTCTACTTTTTAATCTCTTATCGAACGAATTAATGTGTCCCGTAGACGGTGACTTACGGGAAGATTTTAATATACATACATTACAGTACGCGTGTTTATGTTTCTTCATGTTGGTTTTTAATTGAATCATATAGTGTACAACCTATCCTAGGAAAATGGGAATTATGCTTAAATTTAATGTTTCAATAGTTTTTGTCAGATAATTTACTTAATAACACTGTCCAACAGCCAAAAAATTTTTCGATTCTCACTATGCAATTCTTATAGAGTTTTTTGCGCTGACTCCGAATCTGTCCTTAATTTTTCTCCTAGACGCACAGTTTTTTAGAAATTTGAGTTTGAAAAAAAGACATATTTTTCAACTTTGAACAAATATTGTGATGTTATTATAAAAGATATTGAATTGATCTTTACAGAAAAAGATTCCTTAGACTTTCCTAATAAGACTTTCCAAATATGAATTGCATAGTGAGAATCGAAATCCCCAAAAAAATTCGAAATTTGTTGGACAGTGTAATTATTCAATCAATCTATTATAAGTAGATAGTGGCCAACCGAAGTAAAAGCCAACTAGAGTATTGTCGAAAATTATTTCCTTTTTTTAATAGATTTAATCGTTTCAAAATTTGGGTTTCTTTTCATCGCGTTTATCCAATTTCAAGCTCCCCGTTTTACCCAACTTCTGTCTAATTTCCAACTCAGGTTTGATAATCAAAATTTGTTCTGAATAATTCTTTGGAAAACACACGTGCACATTATATGTACACATTCATTTCAGTGTATAAACATTCACATCGTCCAAATGAAATCGTATTCACGTTTGAAACAAATGAATTACACGATATTTACCAGATACAATAATTTCAACGATTTATTTGTACGTGAACAATTTCGTTCGGTGAACGCGAACATGAATTCGCCAATTTGTTAAAATTTTGGCCACATTCTACTTGGTAGAATTTTCAATAAAAGCAGAAATAATCTCATTCCGTGGCGCATGACGTTCCTCACGGAATCACCGGGCACGTGTTTCGATTCCTCGTGGAAAAACTAACGCGATCGTTGTCGGACAATGGGTTCTACACTGCTGCGTGTAATAACATTTCTCGAATTAAGGTTCGATTTAAATGTAAAATAACCGTACGCTATCTAGAGACGGATGTTTCTCGCGTCGCTGATTAAATTTCAAACTCGATCGGGCGTGGCATAAAGCCGATTCGTGATTCGAAAACCACTTTTTGTTTTCACCTGTCCGCCGCGTGTACGCTCGTCAGCCGGATCGACGAACGTTTGTGCTCGAGGGTCGTTTGAACTCGATATCTCGTCAGCACAAGTACGCCGCTGTCAAGCCGCGACCTAAATGATTTTAAAAAGAAGAAAATCTGCCCGGTTCTCTCGTCCCAGGAGGGAGAGAGGGGGTGGGGGAAAGCGGTGTGACGTCTCGCGCAGCTTGCAGCTCACAAAAGAAATGAAACGTGGGGCTGCGGCTCGCCGTCGACCGGAAATCGCGAAATATTCGAAAAATACCAGTCCCCGATGGTTCGTGAAGCTCGAGGAATTTTTTCGATCGGTCAATTAACCATTCCTACGAAGAGGATCGTTCGAAAAAGCTCCCACGACGACGGAATTGCGAATCGAACGCCGAGGTTGAGAGTGAATCTATGTTTTTGGCTCGTTATCTCGATTATGTCTATGTCCATTGATCATCGCGCTTTTTATCTCTGGCTAGATACCTATATTTATTTCATAAACGTAGACCGCAGATTTTATGCATTTATGAGCAAAATTGGTGTGTGAAATTTAAGACAGATGAACGATTAACAGAGTTTGAGAACGTCAATTATTTTCAACCGCTTAGATTATAGAATACTTTTATTTTGCATTAAGATCTGTCTATTGATTAGAAATCATTAGAACGTCTGTGATCCTAATCCTTTCCTCGTAAAACTTTACTATACGTCTTCCCGTAATTTAATGATTAAAAATTGATAGTAAAAAGATGCAAATTTTATTTTGATTTGAAAGGACTGAACAACATTCACATTTAACGAATGTTCCGAATCTGAATCTCGGTCTGACTATTAGGAGGAAATTACATTTTTGTGCGAAACAGAAAAATACACTTTTAATGTATATACGTCGTCACATTCAATTTCACTGGCTGTCGATCGGGAGAGGCAAGACTTGAAATATTAACTCGATTCCAGAAACAATGTTTCATATACGACGCTTCACTATTTTAGTAAATAATCGAAGGAAAGAATTTGTAACAAGCTTCGGTGAACCACAGTGCTGCCTCGGGTATAATGTGTGTGTGTATAAGTTCAGTGTGTTGCATTTTAATACTTACGTCGCAGGGAATACGTCGAGTACAAGGTTAAAGATGTTGGACGGTGGCATAAGGGTGTTCGAGTGAAATTTCGTTGAATGGAGTCGTCAAGGTTGCATCGTGTCAAGTTTTTCAGTGCTCTTCGCGTAATGGGTCGCTCTTTATTAATTGTGGAGTGCCTTAACGTTCCCTTGAACTAAAATATTGTTTTATTCATACTGAGAAATATCCTGAACTTTCGCTTTTTATCTTCAATCTAACTTCAATAACTTAGAAGCAGATATAACTTTGTAAATTTTTATAATAGATATCACTGACAGTGGAGGAAAGTTTAGATAATCCAGTATATAATTTACCAAAGGGATAATTTGCTGGGAAGGAAGCAGAGAAAAATTTTGAAAAAAGGATGCAGACCAAACCAGCTGAGAAATTGTGATCTAAGCGATATTAATTTTGAAAATGATTTCAATTAAAGTGTATATTAAACAAAAAGTGATTTCGTTGGCAAGCTTGAGTAATTGTTATCTAAGTTATATTAATTTTGAAAATGAATTAATTTGTAATTGTTCATTACAAAAAGTGTAAGTTTTTGTTTCCTGAATGTCGAACAGGATTTTTCCGTGATAGAATGTGGTATGTTTTATCGAGAGTCGTTTAATTATTAATGGAAGGATATTCGTTCATCAGATACCGTTAATAACTTCGCTGTACACCGACGTCGATGTGCCACTTGCTTGGATCGATTAAATCTGAACACCCTGAATAAACTAATATACACTGCTCAAAATAATTAAAAGACCACCTGTTACATTAACTTTATCGATTAGCCGAGCATTCATTACCTCCACGGTTTCGTAAACTACACGAGCCAATAAACATTTCACCGTGTTCCACGAACAACGTAGCTTTCGCTGTCGCGGGCGACATTCGAATATAATTCGCAACTACGATTTTCAGTAAAATATTCTCTCTCTGGTACCGTTTTTTGAATCGAACCTGAATTGGATTTCACATCCTTTATCCGACATTTTCGACGAACGCGATCGCAATTAAGATTCCCCCAAGTTCGGAAAAAGGGCAGAGCTCGTCTCCATCACCCTCGGGACGAACAAATATATTCTCCATCATTTTTCAGGGGAACCACCCTTCGAGACGCAATTTATCATCCGCATTCAACCAATTTCAATTATCGGTACACCGAAACTCGCCGCAGGAAACCGTCATCATCACCGCCACCGCGCCGCCGACCAGCGAAAAATAAATCACGCGAAAACGCCAACATTCGGGACACGACAATCAATTAAAAAAATCAAAACAACAAAAACCAACCGGCCCTCGATGTCGACAACGTGGCGAAACGAAAAAACTGTGCTCGGAGAGCTCGCTGCCGGTCGATCTGCGAAACCCTTCATCCGTTCAACTCGAAATTTCCGCACACGTTTCTCTTCGCGAAATTAACTGCAAATCCACGGTTCGATCTACTTCGCTACCCTTATTCTTTCAGCTTTTATAAAAGTCCAAAATTGATCTCTTTCGAGGAAGAAAATCTCTTATGGAAGTTATTAAAAAATTACGCTGTATTAGGGATGAACAATTTTCGTTTGGTACAAAATTTTTCTGATTTTTATATTCTAGTCGTACAAAATTTACGTGATAAAATGACAAGGTTGAATTTATTTGGATTTTGTGCGACTTTCGTTATAATTAGACTGCAGTTCTTTATGCAAAATAAAAATTGTCCATTGCAGGAGACTGTAGCCAACCTTCGTTTCTGCTTTACCACAAGTTGAAGACAATATTGTATATTGACACTTTTAAGTTCTTTTAATGTGTCTATTGTTCTAAATCGCATCGGTTCGTTTTCATCATAAATGCGTAAAGTCCGCAGTCTAATTATAGTACGTGTTGGAATAAAAAATTAAAAATAAAATATATAACACATATGACCAGCTTAGTGTTGAAAGAGGTGGGGAGAAAGACGAATTTTTAAAAATGTTTTTAAGAAGCCTCTAGAAGCTTGACCGATCATTTTCGCTGGTTACTGTACGCGCATAATTGATTCGCCGTTCGCTCCATAAATAACAAAATCATGACACACATTTACCTACTGTTAGGTGTCGCGTTAACGCAGCGGCAGTGACCCTAAAGCAAAACCGTCGTGTTGTGTCCCCTTGATCGACCTGGTGTAAACCCGCGAATAGATCGTCGATCGTCAGAGCCGACATCGTAAAAAGAGGGACGGAGAGGGAAAAAGAGAGAGACAACAGAGTTTGGCATGGAACATTCTTACGGGCCGCTACTTAACCCCGTTGTCCAGGTAGGTATATCCCGATGCGCGCTGGGCTTGGTTGCAGTTAAAACGCGGTGCAGTAGACCGAGAGCTTATGACGCGCGGCACGTTTTAGGTGTGCAACCTTGTACCGGCTGTACACCTACAAATCTATATACACATATATGTGTGTATATATCTGTATACGTATACGTGCATGCACCGTAATACGTATACACAGAGAAAGAGAGAGAGAGAGAGAGACGAATAGATACGAAATGGGCGCAGCTGGCTTAACAAAGGAGTGCACGGATAATATCGTTTGCGCTGCTTTGCACCGAGACACGACGTTCGTCAGAGTTAGCTGATACATTTTCGTGGGAATCACAACCTTTGCGTTTTTCTTTCCTCCCTTTTGTCGCCATTGTCGTCGATACCTTCCATCATCTATCTGCTGGTGACATCAGCTCTTTCCCTTTCAGCAGGTTCGCTTCCGACAAGAAAAATATTCTCATTTCCCAAGAACACGCCAGGTTGTTTTTATGAGGGAGAACAGCCTCAAACTATAACAAACTTCGGGACACGTTGGTAATACTGCACTTGATCTACACAGTACCATGTTTTAAAGCTTGCAATATTCAAACGAATTTGCGTTTTAGTTTTTTTTTAATGTTTCTATGGCTTGCAATTAATGCAATCGATTTATTTTGCATAAAGGTCCGCATGCTAATCATGATGTTATGTGTAGCATCTAGGTTACCCTTTATAATTTGTGGGACTACATTTAATGACGTACCATGGATTGAATATATTTTATTTAGTCTTAAAGCTTGCAATATTCAAAGGAATTTGTGTTTTTTGTTTCTTTTAAATGCAAAAGCTAGGAGGAAATAGAACTGATCTTGGGAAGTGCATTGAGCGAGTTTGATATTTCGTTTTCGTGTATCAGTGATTGGTCAAAGACGATGATGTTTCATGGAAAATGTTGAGCAACGTCTGAACTTTATGTTTTCCTTATTATTAGATTAAATGCAGGTCTCTCTAGGAAATAAAAATTGTCTGCATCAATTGTAGGACGAAGCTGAATAAAACGGTTGCTGTACAAAAGACTTGCGATGCAAAAATGTACTCTACGAATCGATGATTTCGTAACAATTTCCAGAGTAATTCTGTCTTAATTTAATTTTCATGTTTCTAATATTAACACATACTCTGCCACAGAAATATCTCAATTCGCATCTCGAGAAGAGATAAAAATTCCGCTGACAAAAAAAGTGTGTGCAAAGCGAACGCATGACAGACCTCCAGAAGTTAAATCCTGCCGATGAGATTCGACGTCGTTCAAACCTTAAAAGATTCTTAATTAGATGAAATTGTGGAAGCCACAGACGTGGAGGCCAATAAATTCAACTTCAGTCTTCCAATTAAAACTTCATGTAAATTAGGCGATCTCGAATTCTGCCATCTTAATAGAAAGAAACGAGCGGCTATGTAATTTCAAATTTTTAGAACTGTGGAAGAAACATGGTCGACAAAACCGTTTCAAAAAATCGCCTAAATATACAAGAACCGTGTCAAAAAATCGTCCAACTATAAAAAAGCATATTTAAAAAATCGAGTGACTATAAAAGAACCGAGTCATAAAATTGCTTAACTATAAAAGAACCGGGTTAAAAAATCGCCTAACTATAAAATAACCGGGTTAAAAAGTCCCGCAACCATAAAAGAACCGTGTTAAAGAGTTCCCGTAACTACAAAAAATCGTGTTAAAAAATCGTCCAACTACAAAAGAACCGTGTTAAAAAATCGCGTAACTATAATAGAACCGTATTAAAGAGTTGCCTAACTATAACAGAACCGTGTTAAAACCTCGTGCAACTATAAAAGAGACGTATTAAAAAATCACGTGGTACGAAGCGTGTTGAAAGCATAAAACAATCATGTTAAAAAATCACGCAGCTATAAAAGAATCGTGTTAATAAATCATGTGGAAATAAAAGGACCGTATTAAAAAATCTTGTACCCATGAAAGGACCGTGTTAAAAAACCGTGCACCCCGAAAGGAGACATATTAAAGGAACCGTATAAACGCAACACTTTGTAAAATGGAGCCGTGTAGGAGGGGCCACAAGTGCGCAAGCTAAAAAGAAGGAAGCGGAAGACTCGATGAAATCAACAACAACAATCGACGAACAAAAACTTGTCCGGTCGAGTCGATAGGCAGAAAACTGGCAAAGTTCGTGGACCAGGGAAAATTCAGCGACGTCGTACGGCGCAAGTTTTTCACGGATGGTGTGGGTGTTGACGGCGAGTTATTAAATAAATAAAGAGGGACGGGGGCTGCCGGCGTCGATACGTTCACGGGGACCACGAAAAATTCCAATAACGCAGGCGCAAAATTCGCGGTAATATCCGCAGAGTCCATTCTAGACGTGCACAGGTAAATAAAGCTATCGATATTTTCCAGTTAACACGCGGGGGCGGAGAGATGTAATTCCTTTAAAATAAACTTAGTCGAAACCGATATATCCGTTTCTCTGTGCGCCCCATCTCTCTCCCTCCCTCTCTCTCATTCTCCCGTTTTTTTTTTTTGAAAATCGACGAACAGCGGGCTGAACTGCTAATCAATATAATCCTCGATAGTGCTCTCGTGCCGTGTAAAATAAAACTCGCACGTGTGTTTGCAGCCCGGTATTTACACGCATGTCGTTTGATGAAAATCGAAGATACACTTTTGAGAACGACTACACGTGACAATTCTCATCTAGCCGGTTTCCTTTCGATTCTATTTGCTCTGGGATTTTTACGGTTCTTTCAGAGATTTGTTTGAACTGGTTTGCTACGTCGTATGTATCGTGTTTTATAACATTTTCCTGGAATATGGACAGTTGATACTATGAAATATTTAGATGGGTACGAACCGTAGCGTGATTCGAGAGATTAAACATTTTCGAGATTTTATGGAGTGAGGATTTTTAAGTGTATGTTTTGTATTTACGCTGTGTTTCGAGGTACTGGAAATAGTGTAATTTCTGTGGAATTATCTTTGCAGTTACGTTATATAGATTATTATTTAATTATATATTTATAGAGTATATTTATTACGGTCAAGAATTGTATAGTTCGATCTCTTTGTGATATATTTGAATTCTTACGATCTAATCTCCAATGCAATCCTAGACTGCTGGAATAAAAAAATTGACACATGCTTTTGTGTCACTAAATGCGAGACAGAAAGATCGCTCGCAGTCCAGGAAAGAGTTCCTAAATCGAGGGGAGAAAGTTACCCGCTCTCTGCCAGTATCAGATTAGTCACGTGACCTAGCCATGGCGAAAGTGTTGGTGAATAGCGTCGTGCAAGGGGAACGGTAGAGTGGGGACGCAAGTCTTAATCTGCGCAGAAAAAGCGGCCGCAGTTCAGGGAAGACGACGTTCCTTAACACTGAAACCTACCACTGCCGCGGTCAAATGGCCGGTTTTATATTTTTCATTTTACAATTATCGAAAGTATGAAGTTACTTATGTGGAAATTGATTCGATAAATTTTTTTATCCAAGCACACGTTGGAATAAAAATTGCACAAAATCTAAATAAATAGTGCCGTTCGTCATTTTTATAAGTCGAAACATTTTAATCTCTTTTAGTGGTCGGTAAGTTTAGTGTTAAAAAATCTCGATGAGTCTGAACCAAGAGAAAAATAGTTTCGTAATCGTACGGAAACAGTGTAAAACAATTATCTTTAAGCAGCCACGTCTCGAAAAGTTGCTCGGGAAAATCGTAGGCAGGAGATAGCGTTCTTTAAAAAATCAATCGGAAACGAACGATTGTGTATGGAAGTAGGTTGCTAGAAAGGGGTAGACAGGGTACGTCACGCGAATTAACAGTGGGCCAAGTTTGCCAGTGGAAGGTGGAGCTGGCTCGATATCGCGTACAGTCCTCGGAAACGTGGATTTACATCGGCGATAGACGCTCCTCGACCGGCCAACGATTGAGGCCACGTATCTCGGCATTAGAACGTGAATATCCCGGTGGCGGGCAACGATATCGGACGTTTCCTGATTCTACTTTCGCAAACGAACGGAATCGACGGCCATTAACGAGCCGTGCACATATGTGTCGCGTGTGCACACGTCCCTATGATGTATGCACTCTGCGCTCGGGCCCGGGATACACCACCGATACGCGGACAACGGAACATGTACACCGAATTAAAAATCCTACCGCGATCATTTCTTTTCCCTTGTCTCGACTCCCTTTATTCTTCTCCCCCCTCCACCCTCTCTCGTTTTCCTTTTTTTTCTTCGTTCTCTCTCTCTCTGTAAGTGAATTCCATTTATTTCAATCCTTTCACGTGTCGCTCTTTTCTTCTGGCAGACTCGGACACATTTTTCACACTTAACTGGCAAAGGGAGACTCGTGGAATTTTTATGCCGCCGGTGAAGTTAGGCTTGTTGGTCGCAAATGAAATTTTATGGGTTAGGTATTGAATCGTAGAAGTTGGAGAATTTTTACAGGTGGTTAGAATTCGCAACCTGCTGGTAGTGTTGGGGATGCAGACTAAAATTCACGAGGTGCAAGTAGAATTTGAAGGGTGAATGAAATTCTCCAATTTACAATTTCATACGTAAATAATCACTGACTTTAAGCATGACTAAAAGTATGCGAGAACGATGGAGCTAAATATATAGTTTCGCAAAGAATAATGTGGAAACGCTGGGATGTAAACGAGAAGATTGTTGTTTAGAATATTCTTAGGAATCTAATTGAATTTTCTATTAGCAATCTCTATAGCAGTGCTCCACCATATTTTTTTCAGCGAAATTTGTTTCACAAGCCGATTTTGATGAAACTCAAATCGAATTTTTTAACATATTGTTTAAACAAATAAATTTTGTTAAAATTTTCTTGCGCTACTGAATTTCCCACTCAAAACCACACAAGTTACAAAAGAATATATTTTTTCGACCTCTGGTTTCTCAGACATTTCAAAAATTTGGTTTCAACTTTGGAGGCTGTTTTCACTCTTTCAATGTGGATGGTTGCCGATAAAAAAACATGTGTCAAATATTTTTCGAAGAACAATGCCTCACCTAAGTTTAAACAAAATGTTTCCTTATAAAAAAAATTAAAATTAATTCATTCGCAAGCATTTGACGAAGAACGTGTCTTTTGTATGCAAACAAATTTTTTCTAAAAGAAGGGAAAGTCGTTAGGATTTGCTTTTACGTTAGCAGTCTCGAAAAATTAAAAGTAAATCGATCACACGTGCGCGCGCCCGTGCACTTAGAACTTTCCAAAGAGAATACATTCGATGCGACCGCTCTTTTTTCATTCCGCAGAGAATATTCCTTGTCGAAAGTTGCAATGTCGCAAATATTCCACAGAGGGAAAGTTTGTTGCGAACTTGTAAACCGCTGTGCATATAAAGGTTTTAACGAGTAGCAAGTGAGAAAATACATGCATCGAGTCGATGTTTAAAAATGAAACTTCAAGGCTGATATACAGGAAAGAATTTCTACTCGTAAATGTTTACGTGCTCGAAATAATTGTGTTAGCAGCAGCTAATTTGTTTGCCGTAGCTAAATAACGATTCGCTACCTCGGCGAAATTGATTACAATATATTGAGAACACTTGTGTGCGTTCACCGGACCGCCACAATCCCGATACTGTTCCCGTAGTCATGATAAAATTTCTCGTATAAACTCTAATATTAAATGGTTTTCTACGTGTTCAGGATCGAAGAGTTTGCGATGTAATCGAGCACCCGTGAATTTTGGCTCTAATCAACGAGATTGAAATGCTGTTGAAAAATTTCCATACTCTAACACCCATGGGGTAGAGATCCAACAAATATAAATAAATTCGATTGGCCAGTTCAATTTTTTGTACAATAAATTTTAAAGAAAGGAGCAGTAACTACGGTCTACTTTCTTCTGCTTGGATTATTAATTTTTAATGAACCCTAGGTGAATCACTTATTACAAACATACTGTATTAAATTTAAATTAATCTGCTTGCACATTTCCATTGGGCATATTAAAAAATAAATTTTGACAAAGTCAATTTAAAAAATAGTCAATACTGTATTAAATTTAAATTAATCTGCTTGCACATTTCCATTTGGCATATTAAAAAATAAATTTTGACAAAGTCAATTTAAAAAATAGTCAATGATCAAACGATTAATTTAAAAATAAATAGATCGATCTCTTCGAACACAGTGAAACTTAGAATTCATTTTGAATATCATTGTAGGTATACAAAAGGGACAATAACGATGACCAACTATTGTGTCACTTTCCGGCGTCTTCGAACAGCTTGATGTTTTGTCAATCGAACAACACGTTTTCCACAAACGCAAAACACACGGAAGTGTACACGGTATCTGCATAGCACGATATACAAAGCAGAAATTTCCGTACGGCGCGGTGCGGTGTTTATGCACTCGTGTACAAACAACGAGAAACGCGTAAACGAAAATAATATAAGTGCACGGTTTTTGATTTCTAGCGGACCGGCGATTCCGCTACGTTTAACCCGCGTAAGCATGGACACAAAGTGCTCTATCCGTGACCTTTGTTATTTACAGTTTCCGTTTCGACGATAGACGAGTCCTTTGATCTATTCGAATCTCCTGCGTTGACTGCGCCTGGAAATCGCGCTTGTCTTTTTTATTGCCTTTCCTCTGTGCCTATTTTCACGTCGTCTAACAATATTGAAACTCCAAAAATCAATTTCCTTTATTGCTGATTTTAGAACAGTTATTTCTTGCGAATATTTAAAAAACTTCGTCTTTCATCTCCTCCCTCTTTTATTGTTGATTTTGGAAGCATCATTTTTTATGATATTTTAAAAATGTCGTTTTTTTTGTTCCCTCTCGTAAATTTTCTATACAATTTTTAAGTTGGTAGAGCAATATTGAATCGCGAATCTCCAAAAATCAATTTCTTTTATTGCTGATTCTCTGTTTGTCATAAATAAAACTTGAAGGGAGTCTGGCATTCGCAAGTTGTAAGGAAGATTTTATTGAGATTAAAAACCATAGGTTGCAAGAAAGACTTTAAGTATAAATGTTAGAATCTGCATGTTAAAATTAAAATGATATGGACGATGAAAGCTTGTAGGATTCAAGCGAAACGTTAAAGTGCGATTTAATTTTAGAAGTCGCGAGTACAATTTTTAAAGTGATTAAAATTCTCTTATTCCACTGTTTATTGTTTCATCGTGTCGTGCGCTGTCTTACAGTTGTTCGATTCTCGATACTCGAAGACAAATGGCGGATGTGTGCAATAAAATCGTGACCGGAAACGTAAATATCGGATTGGAACGGCCACGGTGCAAGTGAAGCGAACTGTTTATACGATCTTGGTGATTCATTTGTCTGTATTTTATGCGGACGAAGGATACAGAACGAGATGTCAAAATAGATAAAATAAAATAGAGAATTATTTATTGTCGCTTGTCTACAACGGCGTTGTCGAACGCTGTAGTTCACTGAAGACGTATTATTCCACGGAAAGAACAGTGGAACTGAATACTCCATTCAGTTAAGCTGCTTATTGTTAGCTCGGAGCTCACTTAACCCTCAAAGGGCAGAGGTGAAATGTCTTAAATCCATCAGTTATAAAATACTAAAAGCATCTGTGTTTTTCCTCTGAAAGATATTCAGAAGAAAATCTGTCATTACTGATAGTGTCTGCAATATTGAAAAATTATTTCTAGTGTATGGATGATATTTCTTAAGAAAAGAGAATCGGAAAATAATTATTATACAATTATATGTACACAGATAATTTACTTCGTTTTGGAACTGTTTTGGGAGTGATTTGAAAAATGGAGCAGTATTTTATGCACAATAAGATTTGTATACATTGATTGTGAGCTACCGGAGCTAAGTAAACATTTGCCTCCCTATTAATAATTTTGATATATTGAAAATAGTTTACCCACAGTCTGGAATTCTCGTAATCATTTTACTATTTTAAATTGCATCGGTTCATTGTTTTTTATAAACGCATAAAAGGACATACTCAGTTGTGCAACAATGAGTCAACTTGTCTCGAACGATTTTTCCTTTTTGATTGTACATATCGCTTTATGAACATTGCTGGATTTTGACGAGTTGAACCGGTGTTAGCTGGCTATGAGTGGTAAATTAGAACTAATCGATGCACCGGTGCGAATTCAGCATCTATAAGCCAACGCGATGGAATCCGCAATTCTAAAAGAAAATTTGACCAATGCAACGATCGACGAGATCAGGATTGAGCTGCGGTAACTTTTATTGCGTTCTACTTTATTTCTCCGGTGTCATGAGGGAAGAAGAACCCAAATAACCAGCTTGCAGGGAACTGCCGGTGGCGCCACTTTCGCGAACTTTCATGAACTTAACGGTATGCGAGCATTGTTCATCCTATCCCATGGCCCCACCGGGTATTAACCCATTAACATCCCCGGCCTACATTAACTTCGGTTGCCAACTATAATTGGCAATATATATCCTAGTCTGTTTCATCCGGCCACTGCATCGGGCAAGCAGAAATTTAGTGTGCCAATTAACGACCAATTACTACGCTGATAATCTTACATTGCCAGGAAAATCGTGGTGAATCGGTGGCGAGCCGACCAAGCTCGCGTAACCACTGTTGCTAGATAAAACCACGAAACAACAAAAAACGTTAAAAACAGTATTAACATCGAAACAGTTAACCCTTTACGTTCCAAAATAAGAGGACCGATGTTCTCAAACTGTAATGTAGATGTTTTTATTTCTTTTAGAGAAATGATTTCCATCGATCTTTTAAACATGCTTCGATAAAAAAAAAACACAAAACAGTAAAAATGCTGAATAAAATAATTTAAAAAATACTGTCACATTAACACAGTCTAATACAGTGTAATAACGATACGTACAGAACACCAAGCGCTGTATTTTTACTAATCATTCAATGCCGTAAAAATATTTTTCTGGTCTCCGAGTGGTCTATTTTGTGTAGAGATTTTTTAGACTTTTCTTCGAATTTCACGTAGATTTTTACAAACGCGCTGGAAACATTTTAATTTCTGACGAATTCATGCAAATTGCAGCTTAATGGTTTATAACGATCGCCAGTCTCGATCGGTTTTAAGTTCATGTGAAACACAGTTTTGTAGAGCCAACCTAAAAACGATGGAAATTTTTTTGAAGCAGACTCTGCAAGTTTCAGATTAAAAATACATACATGCTATAAAGTCTGTGAATATTTTTCGAAACGTTTACATTGAAAGCGCAATAGCTGTGAGTATTAATTCAGGAGATTTTACACATATTTTTCGTGAAATAGTTATTCCACTGTACGTTAGAGTATGACACGACCTACATACGTATTGACATAGTAGAAGGCCTCGTTTGTTAAATAAGCATTTCCACGGTTAACGTTCATGCATCGAAAGTTTATTGTAGGGAAGACATGTCTTGTTAGGAGAAACAACGAGATATCGTAAAAATCGGTTTTGATTGACAGTGAATGTGGGTGGCCGGTGGATCTCTATTCTTCCTTGCAACAGTATTCAATTTGCCGCAATTCGAAAGCAAACATATCACCCATTTCCTGGCAGAGGGAAATCATGATTTTCTGCGAAATCTGTTCTGGGGTTCATACACCACGCGAAATACAAAATCAATAGATGTAATACATTAAACTGTAAATATATCGGTCTATATGTACAGCTTCTTTTCCACCCACTGTTGTCAAAGCGTCATCGTTAGTCTAACAAGAAATGATCCCGAAACAGAAAATTCAAAAAATCATGAAACTTTTGGGGATACGTAGTGAATATGTAGATGTGTATTACGCGATTTTTTTCGCTGCCCAAGTCCCCTTTAAGGGAGCGAAATCCATCCTTGAAAATTGAGCTATTTTTCGAATTTTTCCATCGTAAGAAATCTGAATAAATAAAATTTTGTTATTATAAAAGAATATGGATTAATTCTGTTTAGCACTTCCAATTACTACTTGTAATATTAAATTCACTTTACCCTTCTACAGTTTGAATCCTCACGGTACCCGGTTTTATCACTCATACTAAATGGAGAAATTCTTACAAACATTCAGGATGATTCCTAAATAATCTCGAACACTGTTCTAGAAAAATTAATTATAAATTTAACAAAACGATTCTTAATACTAACTACTAAAGCAGCATTTTCACAAAAATTCCATAAAATGAAAGTAATATATTCAACAAAATAAAAATTTAAGAGACGAAATGTATGATACTACAACAGTTTTTCAATCTCCTTGCTGATTAAGAAAACTTTCGACAACGGTGCCCGGGTCTGATTACTCGATTTCCGAGGATTCGAATCAATAAATTGCTGTTGCATTAAGTACAATAAAAACTAGTGTACCAACAAAGAAATATCTTCAATAATATAATTAATTCAGTCACTTGTTTAATTATGAAAAATGCCCGCCGTCCGAGGGTTGAATCAAATTTGGTATCATGAAGATATTGGTGCAAATATTCATTTTTCAATCTGGACAAATAATTCTCACACAATGATGACGCGATAGTCAACGCGTTAAACGTATCAATAGAAGACCTTGCGAGCAAAGTGCGAACCTGACCTTGCTATCAGTGAAACTCGCCTAACGAGGACCGATTGCATCGAGCACCTGAGCTCCTGGTGTGCAGAAATTACGGGGGGCCAGGTTACACGGTAACCGGATAACTGAGAGAATCGGGGCCTTCCACCTGTAAATTTAACGTCCCGGCGGCGCGTGGGTCAGCGGTAAATGTCAGCCTCGAATCCGGTAACCGTGATCTTTTCCACATGAAGAACCATGGTTCTCGGATTCCTCGCATAGTTTCTAGCCCTTGTCGTTGCACGTTACGCGGAGAGGAAGAAGCGCAGGCTACATGCATCGCGAGAAACGTAATGACGTTATCGTCGCGCTGCAGCCAATCCTGAAGTCCCTATGCGGGGAACGCAGTTTCGCATGGAAACCGAGTCGCCGTTTGATGTCGCCCACCGACGTGCATGCACACTATTGCATCCGGCGTACGTCACTGATTCCATCCAGTGACATCGCGAGTGAAAAATTTGCAAACTCGCGTTCGGAAAGTCGGCGACCAATGCTCGGAACGGTATAAGTCGTTTTGCGTGTTTTTCAAACGAATTGCGTTTATGAATGCGTTCGTCTTGTAAATATAAATTATATATATATACCGGGTGGTTCACGAGAAACAGGCCACCTAAATAGCTCCGTTAGGATTAGAGATCGAAGAAAATGTTAGAGAGAAAAGTTGTACTGTTAAAGGGGGCAAATATGGTGATATAAAAAAATGTTCCAATTGTAGTCGTTTTCAAGGTTTTTTGAAGGTCATCGATGATTTTTAAATTGCACCATATATTTTCAACTTCATAGTGTTGTAGTTGATGGCAAGACGAGTTCAATGATGTGGTACACTATGACCTTCAAATGACCTTGAACTAGAAAATTTGTGATAAAGCAATAATAACTTCAAAATGTGCAATCACTTTATTTGAACTAAAATAAGTGTTCGAAATTATGACCTTGAGCAGTAACACAAATATTTAAACGTTTTACGAGGCAATCAATTGTACTTTCAATTGTTTCTGTTGATATACAAGATCTAACTATTCTTTCTTGCATGTTCTCTGGTGTAGTCGGTTGATCACGATATACATCATCTTTGAGTGTTCCCCACAAAAAAAAATCAAGAGATTCCGCACCAAACGTTGATAGTCCAGGGTCGTTGTTTATCTACTTGCCGTAACCATCGTGGATTCGTATTACTCCAGTAACGCATATTTCTTAAATTAACTTGACCATGATTTCAGAAGGAAGCCTCATCAGTAAATAATACGTTACTAAAAAATCGGCTATCATTTCTAATTTGCCTCAAACCCCACTCACAAAAGTTTACGCGATTTTCAAAATCTCTTCCATGAAGTTCTTGATGGAGCGATATGTGATATGGGTGGAATTTGTGTAATCGAAATATTCGTATGATACTTGCTCGGCTAACGCCACTTTCTCTACTGTGTTGTCTAGTGCTGATGGAAGGGTTTTCATTTACTGCAGCAAGAACATTGACTGCATTTGCTTCATTTGTTACACTTCTCACTTTCACAGGTCTTTTATTTTCTACACTGCCTGTTTCACGGAACTTTTTAACTAAATTTGAATAGGTAGAACGAGATGGACATTTGCGTTCAGGAAATCGGTCTTCGTAAAGACGAACAGCTTCTCGAAGACATTGACGACTTTCGTAATAAATGGAAAGAAGATCGGTCTTATGCTCGTTTGAGTAACGCATCGTTAAACGGTTATCAATAAACTGATACACTCGCAATAATTCGATAAGCATAACTGACTCGGCATACATACCTGTAGTTTGTTGATAATCTTGTTTGTGTACGCTTAGAGATCACCTCGCGTTAATGGTATACGTGTTATGAGACTGAATGGCTTAAGAAATTAAATTTCCGTTGATCCAACAGAGTAGTCAAACTATACCTATTTTCTAATTCAAGGTCATTTGAAGGTCATAGTGTACTACATCATTGAACTCGTCTTGCCATCAGCTACAACACTATGAAGTTAAAAATATATGGTGCAATTTAAAAATCATCGATGACCTTCAAAAAACCTTGAAAACGACTACAATTGGAACATTTTTTTTATATCACCATATTTGCCCCCTTTAATAGTACAACTTTTCTCTCTAACATTTTCTTCGATCTCTAATCCTAACGGAGCTATTTAGGTGGCCTGTTTCTCGTGAACCACCCGGTATATTTCATTAAGTTATTCGAAATACAAAATTGTTCTCCGACAACATACAAAATTGAAGTTCTATATAAGTCCGAAATTTAAGTCCTACGGATGTCCTTAGGACGTACAAAACGGATGTCTCTGGGACGT
The DNA here is from genome assembly GCA_028454225.1 of Lasioglossum leucozonium. Lineage (NCBI taxonomy): Eukaryota > Metazoa > Arthropoda > Insecta > Hymenoptera > Halictidae > Lasioglossum > Lasioglossum leucozonium. The sequence goes on along the minus strand of CM052219.1, from coordinate 9,308,075 downwards.
CCGTAATTTTGGTCCCACGGATGTCCTTAGGACGTAAAAAACGGATGTCCCGGGGACATCCGCAACGGACATAGGACGTATGGACGTAAATGGGACATAAAACGGACGTACGGTGCTATCTGGGATAGTATATTTTACTATATTCGAGTAGATTCTAGGATACAGAATATTCTAATATGACAATTAATAAGTATTTTACAATATTCCATTAATGGCGATTTCTACGATAAATTTCCAGATGCATGTATTTAACGATTAATGTAGAATATTTTTATCCTGTATAAAAATCCGCAGTCTGCTTATGAGATTGCTGAGGGCAGTTTCCAATGAAAGAGATTTTCGACGAGCTCGAACGTGGGTGTTTTTAATCTCATAGTTGAATAGCTCGATTTTTGACGTGCATTCATGCATGCCGCGTCGCAAAAAGTACATACTTTATGAATAGCAAGATTCAAACGATTCCATCATTATTGATATGAAAGGTTGTGTGCCCATATTTAAACTCATTTATACATATATGTATATCGAATGAGGATTTTATGCATAAATACAAAATTTGGATAAGTGAAATTTGAATTAGGGAGTCTATATGAATTTAAGAATTTTAATACATTATTTTCGATGTACTAAACATTATTAAAGAACTTTTCTAAACAGCGTTGCAAAAAGTAAAAAATTTCCTATCGTCATATTTGCGAAAGTTGTCTGGTAATAGGGAGGGAATATTTTTAAAGAATGGAGACGTTCGGCTCGCCTGAGAATTCGAGAAAGTTGCTAATGCACTGGGAGGTGTTTTTAATTAAGGTTCCATTTCCCGCAACAGCATTGTAACACTGAAATATTGTTTACAGAGTTGTCTCCATGTTTACACCGGCTCACAGGGAAGTTTTACTTTGTTCCGGTAAACGTGTATGCAGATTGGTTGCTTTTACAGCGCTCGCGAGTCAGATATGACAGAATTAAAATCTCCAGAAAAGGTTTAATACGCGAATTCTGAATGGAATACAGAAATCATTGTTTCACCTCCGTTTCATTCTAATTGTAAAAAAACAAAAGTGCCGCGAAATATTCAAAGAATTAATTAGTTGACTAATGGTCTTGACTATCATATTCAAATTCTCATGTTATACATAGACTTTCTGTGACCAAAAACCTATTTCTGATAACTGTTCAAAGAAAAGTCTGCCCTTTTACCGAGCCAGAGGTAGAAATGTTAGGTACGCCTGGCGTTACCTCCCTTAAGAAACTTTCCAAAAGAAGGACAGACGATTTTTTAAAACAATTACTCATCATTTACTTACAGTAAAGTTGCGATCTAACTCCTATCGTCTGTTCCGAGCAAGGACAGAGATCGTGAAACTATTTCTTTATTATTGCGTTGACCGCCCCGAAGGTACAAAGGGACAGTGCCGAACGTAGAAAAGCACAGCACATGTAAATACAATAGAAAATTATCAAATTTTCAAGTTTAAAGTTTTCAAATATCAAATTTGTTACGCGTCGGGTTCCTATGATCCAATCGGTCCCAAAAATATTTTCTAGATCATTTTCTTAACGCTTGTCACAATTCTGAGAGGTGAGACTAAACAATTTTTGGACAAAAAATAAGGTCCATCCTAGTAATCACAGACGCGCGGCCGAAAACTTACTCCATACCGTGGATTAAACCAGACCTGGGCCACTCGTGCTCCGAGAGTCGACGACGTAGAGTTCGGCTAACCCCATTGGCGTGCTCCGGTCGGCCTGTCCGAACCAGTTTCAGCCGATTCTACTTCATGGACTCTCGGAGCATCATGCCAGAATTCAACCACTAAATACAGCTGAAATCATATCGTGTTTAGTGCCATTGTAATAATAAAAATGCCGCAAATAAGTTGCTGAAAGTCTCATAAAAAAATAATGAAAAATAAAGACGTTTTGTAATTGAATTAGTGGTGATTCACACTACGGTATCGGATTACGCCGCATGTATACACTGCTCGGCGAATGAAACAGCTCGAGTTTGTTTGTCCCTAGCGGGGTATGCCCCTCACTGGAAGGGGTAGGTGAAGGGACTTAGATCGTGGTGCTCGCAGACAGCTAGATCGCGACTTTACCATATACATATAGATTTTAATAGAGACAATATGTTGTTTCGTTCTGCTGCGATATTTCTTATTAATATGTTTTTATGGACGTGCGCCGATAATCCCGTAAACCGGGATTTATTTCTGCAGCGTTAAAACATTTCGAACACATTTTCCGCGGGCAATTTATTAGCCGGATTTTTTATCGCGACACGTCGCGTTACAGTTGGAACTTATTATACGCGGTATATTGCACCTGGAAACGCGATTCTGCGAACGTCAGGTAGTGTAACGTTATCTCCGCGTTGCAGCCAATCTCGAGGCCCCTGCAGTGACACGAGTACTTTCGGTGCTCGATGCAGGTGCATTGTTCCCAGGTAGTTTTGTCTAACTAAACGTAAACTGTTCACTGTTGCCCTATTCTCCGCCTCTAATTCGTACGGGAGATTGCTATACAACGGGAACCGGTCCTGTTACGCGGCTTTTGTCGCCTTACTGCTCCATGAACGATTTTATATTCGAGATATCGATGTTAATGCGATCCACAATCTCCGAGAACGAATTCTCTACGATGAAATCACTGCAATGTGTACCAAACAATATGCACAGCTCTCTTTTTGAAAGTGTTATTTGTATAATAAAGTTTCTCAGATATAAACGATTTAAAGAAAGAGTATTTAAATGAATATTTAAAAAATTGATATTTTTATATTCGAGATATCGATGTTTATGCGCGAACCACAATCTCCGAGAACGAATTCTCTGCGACCAATGTGTGTTCACATAATATGCATATTCCAACAGGTCTCTTTTTGAAAATGTCGTTTTATTTAATAAAACTGTCACTTTCACGTATGAATAAAATTTCTCATACATAAACGATTTTAAGAAAGCATATATGAATGAATATTACAAAATCTACGTTTAATTTGGCTGTCTGGTAGAAGCTTAATACAATCAACATTTTAATAAAAGTGCCAGTACAATTTCCCCGATGTGAATGTTCTAAAGAAAGTAGATTCGAATGAACATTAAAAAACCAATACTTGCTCTTGCTGTCTTGAGAAGCACGTAATAGAATCAGCATTTTAATAAGAGTATCGTTACAATTCCTCAGAAGTTAACGTTTCAAAGAAAGCACGTTCAAATGGACATTACAAAAATCGATACTTAATCTTGCTGTTTGAGAGAAACGTAATAAAAACGTCGCTTTAACAAAAGTGCCAACAAAATTACTCAGAAGTAAACAGTCTAAAGAAAACATATTCGACTAAATATGAAGAAATTGCTGCTTTTAATCGTAAACGCAACGTCCTACCAGTCTGAAGGCGGATAGTTCCCATAAGTATACAAGTGACCAATGTTTTATTGCATTTAAGTATCTGTCCATTAATTTTTTATGTGGACTCATAAATTATTGTACCCAATTGCACCGTTTTTTTACCTGAAATTACTTATCAAGAGGCGAGTGATTAAATGATGCCTTTGAAACACTGGGTCAAAATGGATTAAAGCATAGCCGACCAAACATTGAAGAACACAAATAAATACTATTTTTCTATAAACGGAGTTCAATCATGCGTCCTGAAAGTGCATAAATCCGTCTATTAACTGGCGAGGCATGAAGCTGTTCTCCCAACAAATCGCATAGCGTCAGTCAATAAATCAAAGTTGTACCGACTCTCAAAGTATAATACGCGCGGATATCAAATAGTCTGTCATTATGGTTAGTGGGTGGCGGATAGTACATTCTAACGCGCCGAAAGCACGTACACGGCGGCCCCCGCGCGTTTAGGTTTATCGCTGACCAATCGGCGCAAGGTGTACCGCATAACTTCGCCGAGCTACGATGGCACGTTAATTACCAAGACAGCGTTAATTTACTCGCGGGAACCGTGTACCCGCCCCTCTACATACTATAGGCCGACACGGCCCGTTTCTATCGTGACGATAATAATTACGGTAATAATAGAAATGGTAATTGCGTTATCTATTTAGCGCGAGCAATCCGGCCGAGCCTTTCGGTCCTTTACCTTCGACCTTTCACCCTACGCTTCTCTTTCTCTCCTATCTTCTCTCGATTTTTCTCTGTCATCGGTTTCTCTTACTCCCTCTTTATCGGTTTCCTCATCTTTCTCACTTTCTGTCGCCAACTACCCCACTATCACTCTTCAAATTGTTCTCTCTTTACTTCTTTCAACCATAAAATTTTTCACTCCTTAACTCTCTCAGTTCGCCAATTTTTCATTCTGCGACTCTCACCCTTCAGTTCCCGCAGTCTTAAAATTTCTGTCTCCAAATTTCTCACTGTCCAATTCTCCTAGTCCCCAAATTTTTAAGTCCCCAAATTTCTCAGCCCCCAAATTTCTCAATCTCCAAATTTCTCAGCCCCCACATTTCTCAGTCCTGAAATTTCTCAGCCCTCAACTTTTCTCAGTCTCCAAATTTCTCACTTTCTAACTTTGTCATTCTTTCTATTATTTTTCTTGCCGTTTATCTCCGTCTATTATTTTCTCCCATTTCCACCGCATCTCTCAAGCGCGCTTGAATGTGGACGCATGCGACCGCAACCGCGGTCGCGCTGTCGGTGACCTGGCTTTGCGTGACGCGATATAGCCAATTGCGAAAGATCTCGATTGACGAGCCGGGCTCCGCGCGATCAAGCTCCTCATGATTACAATCGAGCGGCCGTTCATCGTCCAATTTCGTCTGTCGCTTCATAATCAGAGTGTCCCTAAACGCATACACCATCACGCGCGCCGTATCAATCATTAAAGTTGCACGAAATTTATTGGATACCCAAAATCAATGGTTTCTTCACGTATTATTTCCGTACATATTTTAAAACCTATTCCTTTCAGATCCACATTGATATCATCGGACCCAATGCAAATAATAAATGATGCGAATGAATTAACAAAAAATTAGAATTTAGAACTATTGTAACTCTGTGAAAATGTTCTAGACTGCGGATCTTTATACGAAATAATCATGTTATGCGTCAACTGCAAGAGACAGGCGACAAAATAAAAATGTCATTCTCCCTTTAAAAGTTTCCATAAATCCATAAAAGCAGTCTAGCCCGAAGTCAACCCTTCAGGAATTAAAAAACGTATTTGCCAATGTGACACGACATCGCATAAAAACCATAAAAATCGTCAGTCTCGGAAGTTGCCAGTACCATGGGCAATAGAAAAGTTTCGCGAGCCAGTATAGAGCAATTAAACGATTCCAGTAGAGCAGTGTTTGTCGAAAGTTTGTCGTGGGTAGTGATGTGCTCGAGTCAATTTCGAGTCAGCGTTACGGGACGCGGAGCTTGTACGCGGCGATGTGTATGCATATGCATACACGTGTACCCAGTGGCCGTCATCCTCCTCGGGCATTCTCGATACGTATATAAACACATGCCGTGTAGGTAAGCGCGCATTACCCCGTTGTCCCCCGATAAACACCTGGTAACAGGCTTCTTCGAGAGAAAACCTTGGAACGCCGGAAAATCGTTTGCGTGGGTGGAATAATGCATGCTGGAAGTAAGGTGATTTCTACGATTTTTCCCTGAGAAACTACGAAGCGGAGCGTTTTGATATTTTCAGGATAATTTTCCTCATATTTAAGGAATATATACGAATTGTCTCGTTAACAAAGATTTGTTAGAAATGTAATGTAGGAAGGTGTACGTATAGGTAGCCAGGGCCGGCGCGAGGCAGGTTCAGCGCGTTCGCCGGAACCCGGCCACGTGTTTTGAAAGGCCCCGCGGTCTATGAAAAGTCATCAGACATTTTGCAGGACCCGAAGTAGCAAACTCAATCAATTTTGGTGACGTAATCAAAGATTTTGAGGCGAAAAAGCGACAAAAATATATGTAGCATCCCTTGTATAGGATTTGAATGTGTATTCTGACCCCGCAAAATGTTTGAACCGGGCCCCACAGAAGGTTACATCGGCCCTGTAGGTAGCTGATGGGTTCGTGTGTCTGACCATGACCTGTCTATTCTACTTGCCAACGATGACTGCTTGGCTTACTGATTTGAAATCGTTAATAGTTTAAAACCAAAGGTATTGCAGTGAAGATATAAACAATAGTATTCTTGTTTTTCGATGATAGATCGTGTGCACGTAGATTTAGAAGATAAAAAGTCTATTTGTTTTATTGACTAAATTGTTCTGATTTTATCTACCATATTGTGGTTGCGGAATTGGTGATAAAATCGTTAAGCTATGTCGGAACACAGGCTGTTGAGCACCCAGCATACGCCTCCCAGGAATACAAATCACTAAATAGATAAAGTGATCACGTGCCGAGGCAACCCCGTTGGATTTATTACGATCCGACGAGGATCGAATTAGCCGTTCCCAGTGTTCCGTCTCCTTTAGCTTCTTCTCCATCGCCTTTTTATACCTTAACCAGCATCGACTGCTATTATTGGCCGTTAGCTGCGACATATCATGGCACGTGGCACCTACGCAGCACAGATTGCTAATGAAACCGCGAGAGGAAGGTCGCGCGAGATCGCTTGCTCCAGGATTAATCCGAAGATCCTGGAAACACGAATCGTGGAACCTTGGTATCCCTATATCCCTTCTAAGCGGCTTGTCTGCAAATATAATTAGTTATTTCTAGTGTCCTTCTTGCAAATTTCTTCGACGAACGCAATCTTTCATTTCGAATTAGACATTTTTCCGTGCACTATCATAAATCATTTTAATATTCCGGATAAGAGAAAGTTAAAAAAATCATACATCATCTTTTTGATTGCCGTAAAAATTTCTGATAGAATTTCGATATTTTGACATTTTTGGAGTTGAAAAATCGTACTCCCTACTTTTTTTTTAAGGATTTATTATTTCAAGATACAAGATTGATTATCGAAGTGGGATTCGCGTATCGCTATTAAACCATAACTAGCAAAATGACCGGTCTCTCTGGCGACACGTACGCTTCCAGATTCGCGAATGTAAATTATTAACAGAGGTCGCAGTGTACATGTTAAATTGATGCGGGAATTTCATGGCGCTATTGTCATGGCAATCAAGTTAATTGAATTCCATATTACACTGACTGCATGCGAATTATAGACCTCGATCTACTAATTGGACATATTTTTCATGTAGAAACGTGGACATGCTAGTTCTGATGTGTGATCCACTTTGCATTACGAATTCGAGTCGCGTATGTTGATGGAAATAATTTCACAAACAATATTCACTATGTGGTACACTCAGATTTTAAAAAACTGCACTTAAAACGTACAGTGTACATAAATCTAATATCCCATATTGCATAAAGTATCGAATACAAAAGTGAAGAAAACTGCAATTAAAACATTTAGTTTAAATATTTGATAACAGTCAAATATTTCATATTTTATGAAGATTGTTTGCGAAATGACACACAGAGATGTATAATAATGAGTTTCAAATATCCATTGCGCTGAATATTAAATATGAAATATTAAATTAACATCAAATATTCAGTATAAGAGTCCGATAAAGAATATTTACGAAATGGCACACGTCGACTTATGAAAACGTGAATTGAAAAAACAAATTGAGTTTAAGAACGAAGCGAAGAATATTTGCGAAATGGCACGCACAGATTGATAAGATTCAAATTAAACTTCAAATTAAATATAAAACATTCAGTCTAAATAATTCTATTTCATATTCTCGAGAACATCGAGCACAGAGGTGAAATAATAAAGCAGTCTATTATTTTCTATGAAATCTGCTGGACGATTTATTACTGTACCAAGCAGGAATTTGTCGTCTCGTAACCGAATCTTCAAAACCATCGAATTCGAAGATTATTTATCTGTACGGTGCAGAGATCGAACCGCAATCTGAGCAGCTCGTGTTGCTGAAGCGATGGTAACTCGAACACCGGTAGATTCGCAAGCGAGTTGAGCCGTCTGACCTTTCACGTGAACATTTAACGATCGACGTCGACGAGCATACGTGGACAGTTACAAAAGTTTTAATAACAAGCATGCCGGGATAACGCGAGTTCGACAAAGTAATTGCAAACGACGAATTACAGTAAAGTTGCCTACCCTTTCCACTGAGGTGCATACTTTGCGAGGGACCAAAAAACTCGAGCTGCCTCAGTCGCCGAGCAGTGTAAACATGCGGCGTAATCTGATACCGTAGTGTGAATCACTATTAATCCAATTACAAAACTTCTTTATTTTTCATTATTTTTTTATGGGACTTTCAACAACTTATTTGCGGCATTTTTCTGATTGAAATAACACTAAACACGATATGATTTCAGCTGTATTTAGTGGTTGAATTCTGGCATGATGCTCCGAGAGTCCATGAAGTAGAATCGGCTGAAACTGGTCCGGACAGGCCGACCGGAGCACGCCAGTGGGGTTAGCCGAACTCTACGTCGTCGACTCTCGGAGCACGAGTGGCCCAGGTCTGGTTTAATCCACGGTATGGAGTAAGTTTTCGGCCACGCCGTCTATGTTTACTAGGGTGGACCTTATTTTTTGTCCAAAAGTTTTTTTAGTTTCACCTCTCAGACTTGTGACAAGCGTTAAGAAAATGATCTAGTACAGGGATGAGCAACTGTTTAGGATATCGTTTTGTATAGCGATTTGGTTCAGAACAAGGAACCCTTGTTTCTGGACATGTGGTTAGTGTCGTGTCGCCGATGGTCGCGTCGTCGTCGACTCGGCGCCGAAATTCGACACCTAGCTATTTTTCGGGGTCCAACCATGGACCAGATTTTTAGACAATAGTTCTCTGTATTTTCACTTTTTCCAACGACATCCCCACCCGTTGAAGATTGTAAAGGAGAGGGAAAAATTAGCTTTCCTTCATCCTGGTCCTGCGAGCTCCGGGCAGATTCTCGTCGATTGTCATCTAGTAACCTAGTCTCGTAGCCATCGTACAAACAGTCGGCAGATTCTCTCCGACTGTCCACCTAGCAATTTTAGTTTAGTAACATAATCATTGTACGGACAGTCGGGACTCTCAAAGTCCACAGTTGAAATATAGTATTGTTGTCACAATTATAACATTTTATTCTTCCCATTGAGGGAAGTGGTCCTTCGAGTTAGTTATTATAAATTAGTCGGCACACCACGTGCAGGTTTCGAAGTGACTCGATCGATCGGTGGATCGAATAGGAGTTCACTCAACGGCACCCTTTTTTTAAAAATGTTGTGCGGGCCGCATGTAAGAAACTCATGATAAAACAAACACTGAATGATGAAATCAAATTATCTCTTTATTAACACAATGAATCTACATAGTATAAAAAATTAGAGAAATAAAACATTCATTAATAGAAATACTATTAAAAAAACGGCGAAAGATATATGTAGAAAAAGATTATTTAATGAGAAATTTGGCATTGCTTCTTTGCCATCAATTGGTCTTATTTACAGGTATAGACGACACAGCAATTTGCACGCAGCTTTCTAACCGTACATTTAATCTCAATCGGTGATCGCTTTTACTTATTTTCATTGCGGAAAATATTTGTTCGCAAACGTAGGTGCTGCCAAAAAGAATGCATGTGTGCGTGTGTGTGAATGTCAGTTAAAATTATCGCGTTTGTAAAAAGACGATTGGCCGAGGCTTCGTAGGTAACGCCGTACGGAGAGCTCGCGTCTTTTGTACAGCGGGACACTGTAGGAATTTTTAAAAGTCAAAATGTAAAATCTTTAAAGGGCCGCACGAGAAAGTGTGGCGGGCCGCGGGTTGCTCATCCCTGATCTAGAAAATATTTTTGGGTCCGATTGGATCACGGGAACTTGACGCACATCGAATTTGAAAATTTGAAATTTTCTATTGTATTTACATGTGCTGTCCTTTTTTACGTTCGGCACTGTCCCTTTGTACTTTCGGGGCGATCGACGCAGTCATAACAAAATAGTTTCTAGATCTCGGTCTCTGCTCGGACGCGGCGTCATTGTAAGAATATTACACAGCGCGAACGAAGGTGGAACACGTGGGAACGAAAATATGTATTTCGCTGTTCCAGTCGTTCCACAAATTCACGAATATTCGCGAGGCAGCATTGTTAGCATGAATTATCTCGGAAATTCATAAACACCGAAAATTCATACCTGGCAAAAAGTTGAACGCGCGCGCTATCGGATATCTGCTCGGGAAAAACTGATTTCGTTTAGAAAACTTCCGGTACCAGACCGATCTTGTTCAATCTCCGTCGTGGTGGCTGCTTATCAGTTTTTCCGGAAAAACAACTGAAAATGAGCAATTTTGTTGTATCGCTGCAGCATAAATCCATATTAATCGAAGCGTTTAATGGTAAATTCATTTCCCAGCGTTGGAAAAATAATGTTCTTGCGGAAACAAATGTTGGTATTGATATTGTGTAATTGGCTTTATCTCTTTCGCGAAATCGGTATTTGTTTAAGAGAAATTCTTTAATATGGGCAGCGATTTTTATCAAGGACAAATATGGGAGGATATAATTAAACGATAAAAGAATCTTGCAAAAAATGTTGTGCTTTTTTTCTTGTATATTATGCATCGATTATTCGAGTTACTATCGAAGTAAATTATACAAAATTATTATATTAAAACTTTAAAAAAATTGAATTTTGTGCTGAAGGAAACGTGTACATTTTCTGCTTTCTGTAGAATCTATCAATTCCTAAAGCTGTTACTCATTAAAATAAATCCCATTGATTTAAATTTTATCCCGCTTTCGCAGGAAAATATTTTCTGCATTTTATTTAATATATCAATGGCTAAAATAAATTCTACTAATATCAATTTAATCTTCCATAATTACGACGCACGAAATGCATTAATCTTCGCAATATTAATTTTCGATGGAATTAACACCAACTGACAGTCGCACTTCGGCAACACCGCATATTTACAGGCTGAACGTTAACACGTGTATAATTAACCACGAATAGCATACAATGTATTAAACAAAGTTAATTCCCGATCGAGCGTGTCGAAAACACGATTGTAGACGCGCAGCTTTCGTCACGCGGTCACGCGTGTACACGGCAAATTACAAATTTAATTGAATTATTCGAACGCGAGACGATTGCGAATTAAAAGCCGTGTACCGTGGAAACCGTAAGTCAATCGCGTAACTCTATAAAAAATAATATTATATGTAGCATAGTTCTCCCATAGTTCGCTGAATTGTGTACGTGTGTTTGGGAATGTAATGCTGCTCGCCCCCGTAGAAATGCGATGCTAATGAAATTTCGCAAAGTTTATAGTGTGTATTACTAACAGCGAGCAACAATATGGCACAAGAAGCCATGCATGCTGCGTTGTATATTGTTATGCACCTGCCCTTTAACCTATCCTTTAATTATAGTGATAGCGATCGAATTTGGATACGCGTGGCTTTGCGCGGCTACGAGCTGGACAGTTTGTTCGAGCTGCTTGTCATTTTAATTAGAAATGTTCAAATAGCCGGTCATTATTTCTGGGAAAAATAAGTGCATGCAACTGAAAATTATAGAATGATGAAATAATTTAAGAACATCAATATAATATTTTTAACTTGCTAAAATTATTCATCAGATTACTGACTCTTGTCATGCTTGTCTGTAATATATGCAATATCATTTTTCATTTTCAATTAATAGTTAACTGATCCACGAATGTACAGTTTTGATTGAATATTTTGCACTAGAGGTAGTACTTTCGAAATAATCGATTTGGCTGTGCATAAATTATAATAGTGGGCTACCAATGACCCACACATGGCTACAATAATATTCCATCCCACTCCTGCGCTTTACTTTTTCTAGAAAGAAATATGTACTGACGTTTACAAAGAACTTTCTCGGTCCGGGAGACAATTCGCACGAAAATTCACACAGCTCGGAAGAAGTATACTAAAAGCACATGGCACTCGACGCTTTTATAATGATTCCACCATCAGGAACCCCCCACTCCACCCCTAAAAACTTGTTGGCACTTCCAAGGACCTTTTTTCGGCGGAAATTCCGTTCGCACCAGTAGTTCCTACTCAAAAACTCGAGTTTGCACTCCACTCTCTTCTCTTCTCCATACTACATGCTTTAAAAATGTGAATGTAACCTACACTCAACTAGGTATACAGGGTGTCCCAGCATCGGTAGTACAACCGAAGAGGAGGTGACTCTACATGAAAAAACAAGTCGAAAATACAGAGAAAAATTTTTTCATTTCAGACTTCGTTCTCGAGAAAATCGAGTTTAAAGATTCGCCAGGTTCGCGTGCTTTAGTACATGCAGGAAGTAGAATAGGTCGGCCATGATCAGACGCATTTTCGAGAAAACGACCGAAACACTTTTATTTATACTGTCACGCGTGTATGAATTTTTCGCACGAATTGTGCACACAATGGACGCTTCTTTAAAGTTTGTATTAATTTTTCGAATGCATGCTATAAAAGATTACGGGGTGACGAAAGATGCGAAACGCGGTCACAAGAATTTAATTAACACGCGATATCGAGTCGCCGATAAATCCACACTTGTGCATTATACTCCCATTGCACTTAACTGATACCCTGTCGCAGTTTTTCGGATAGGATTAACGATAACGTCCGATTGAATAACACCATGGACGCATTCGACCCATTTTGGCATTTGTTTCAACCATCGATTGATCGCTCGATACGTATTAATTAATACAAGCTGTCGCTATTGTCTGTTGCTAACCGGAGCCCTGCTAATGGGATTCACTGTGCTGCGTTGAAAACGAGTTTAATCAACTTCCTTCCGGCAACGATCAAGGAAGAAAGCTTCATTAAATCATTTTTTCTGAATGATTCTCAATGGCAGCTAAAAAATTTACCAAGAAACTACAAAGTCGGTTGTTTATTGAATTTAACAGGTTTACTGTATTAAAATTGAATTTTATCTTCAACAATTGCTATTGCTATTAAAAAATTGACTATGGAACTGAAAAGTTGGCTGTTGATTATTTTATGCGTTTATAACAAGAATGCGTAGGACAAATACCACACAATAAGAGCACTTAAGGAATTAACGACACTGTTGTATTCTTCTCAGTTCATTAAAACGTCGAAAAAAAAGAAGTACATATATGTTCATAATTGAATTATAAGATGTTGTAGCAAGTTATACTTAATGCATTAAACAACAACCAACAAGTGTGAAAATAGATCCCGTTTGAAGTGAAAATAATGTCGTCTTATAAATTGCGCAATACAATAAACGTCCGTTTCTTCGGAATGCACTGAAAGAACCAACGTTTACACCTCCACGCAACAAACTTCGCAAGTTCCAGCATGAGTTGCCACCTTTTACGTTCTGTTGGCGAAAGAACGATCGCTCTAACGCCGAGTTAATTTTTAAGAAGATCGTGATGGAGGTGTTAAGTTAGTTTCCGAGACAAAGTGCACGAGAGCAGCGAAATAAACGGCGAGCTCGGTATGATTACATCGGATGTCCCATAAAAAAAACTGCAAAGGCGTTCTCTGCAAGGGGTAGTAAAAGGGGAAGGAGGAGGAGATAAAACTTTTCTAATAATACGGGGGATGAACGACACACAAGGGGGATGAAATAAAATCAATCTGTCCTCCCCTTGCCTTCTCGAACAAAATTCGCGAACGTAAATCATATTCACGGCCAGTTAAATATCCGACAAATTTTCATCGCAACTCATTGCTGCTTCGGTTGGAAGCTGATGTTCCGCGGGGAGACAGAAAGAGAGAGGGGGGGGCTGGATCGCCCAAAGCTAGGAAACGTAAAATAACAAGCGTCGTCTGGCTACGATAACGTTTTATGGTTTCGCGATACCACGGGGGAGAAAGTTTTCCAGTGAGGAAAATATCTTCGTCCGTTTTGCACGCCTCTGTTCCGCTTCGCCGCGCTTATCAGATAGGGCGCTCGTGTTCAAACTGTCTCGCTATAATGACGGTGCGAATGCACCGGGTGGTCGGTTAGTATCGTCGTACTGCAGATGATTATCTCGAGAAAGTGTGGAACGAAATCGTCTTGGTCTCCGGTTTTAAGTCTCGAAGGTGTTTTGGAGGCTACGTTTGCTTCTGGGATCATTTGCATAATAATTTATTTAATAATTTTAACATTGCAACTTTATAGGGGACGTTTTGAGAACAGGCGACGACAGAGCCATCTGTAATTATATTTGTCAGTTATTTTTAGTGTATTTTCGCAGATACTTTTTCTAGACGAGCTCTGAAAGTACCATTTGGTTCTACGGTAATTTGCATAGCTACGGTATTTTATTTAATATTTTTAACATTGGAATTTTACGAAGAACACCTTTGAGAATTATATAGGCGATGATAGAGCCATCTGCAATTTTATTTGTCAATTGTTTTTAGCCCATTTTTGGAGAAACTTTTTCTGGACGAGTATTGAAGTACCATTTCGTTCTACGGCAATTTACATAGCTGCGATATATTAAATATTCTTAGCATTAAAAATATAATAGTGGACCATTGTGACAACTATGCAGTTGATGATAGAGCTATGCGTTACTTTATTTGTGAAATATTTTTACCGTATTTGCGGATGATATCAATCAAAACGCAGGAGCGTTCATGTCTATGATAAATGAGCTGGCGGAACGCGTGCTCTAAATGATAAATTGTAAAAGATTTGCCGTGGAGGTGTGCAATTTTGTAACAGCTAAGTGAGAGAACTTAACATAGTCGTGTCAAACACACGTCGGGGCTTGCCAGAGGTGTCTTGCACACTGCTGTAACATGCAACTAACGCGTCATGCATCGGAACACCCTAACTTCACGTTTCGACCCTGTTTCTTGCAGCTAATAGAACGCTGTATGATCGTGGATAGATTGTGCTTGATTTTATGTCATGCAACATTTTCCACTAAATGGAAATCCGCATCGTTTGTAATTCATTCATTAACATTTATGCGAGCTTAAATTTTTCTACGCATCTTTACATTGAAGTTCAACTGAAATGTATACTCCCTGCTGTGAGTTCGCTGCAGTTAAACATCATATATGTTTATGTTTTTACATATTTTACATTTTCAGACGTGTCGCTAATATTTTTACATAAATACAGCTCTTTATCCATTTCACAACTGATAAAAAATTATTTGCAAATGCTACTATCTCTATCGAAGTACAAATATAATATTTCAAGATATTTCCAGACGTGATACTAATTTTTTAATAGATCCTTTTACCTTTTTGGCCATCGTAGGACTGATAAAAAAGTAATTGAAAATACCACGTAATCTTTGAAGTATCGATTAGATGTTCAAACTGGAAATTACGGGGAAACGATAAGCTTCTTGCAGGAAATACAAAAAGTTAATGTTCGTTTTAAACGTTTCGTTTAAAGGTTTCTCGTCGCCCAAGGGAAAACTGGCACGGTAACGAGTAATTGCAACATTTATTAAATAATTACCAGCGACTACCGTCTGAATCGTTCAATGGCAATTAATCTCGGCGAAATGGCCACTTCATTTAGTTGGACTTGCGGAGAAAGAGGGCTTTCAAACGCGCAAAAACTCCAGTCCCGCGAAATACCATGGCGAAAGCCACGAGCATAATTAATGCGCGCGCGGAAAAACACCGAGGATGGAGAGAATACTTGCAAGAACCGACTTCAGATTTATATCCGTGAGATTCTTCAACTGTCTGGCTCGCTAAAGAATAAACGTGCCCGCATTTTCTATTTTTAGCCATCGAAATAAACATAACTTGGTTCAATCTTGAAGAAATTTTATCATTTTAAATACATTTTACTTCATACATTTTTCGGAAATTTTCGTTCCTGAAAAATGAAGCATTTTATTCAAACAACGTTTTCCTATTTAAATCGGTAAACTTCACAGAGTACTATAACAGCTCTGAATGCTCTTACTGCTTTCTCATCGCACGCAAGAACCAAGAACAAAATCATTCACAGCATAAACGATTAAAGCGACCTGTGAGTTTATCTCATGAAAAGAATATAATTAACTGCCGACAACAATTTCACCCCCTCCAACATCTCTTTTTTTCTCCAATTTCTGCTTCTTCTCCGGTTGTTATTCCATCCCATTAGAGTTTAATGCAAAAGTCGATTAAACTACGCTTCCATTCTGCGATTTAATTAATTCCACGCCGGCGGGACAATTATCAGATAATTACTAGAGAGTTTTTAATAATTCAATTCTACGCGTGTGCCAGTTTATTTTTTCTGTATCCTTCAGTCCCCGGCCGTGAAGTTTGTATAAATAATTTCCGACGATTTCGGTTGAATAATTCACGGCCTTTTTATCCTCGTGTAGATTTTCGACTCGATTTTACTTCAAAGCAGACCTTTTTTCTCTTGAATGCAATTTTTGCTGCTAAAATACAATTTATACGAACTGTTGTTGTTATTATACATACATTGTATATACAACAATCGACCACGAGTTATGTACTAGATTCATTCAGAATTGGTAATCAGAATTAATCAGTATTGATCAGAATTAAATGTTAACTGTGATATGATTTGATTTAAAAAATGTAAATATACTAATTTCCTCTACGGCGCGCATTAAAGTAAATAATTAATCGTGATCGATATTTTCGGTGATACTGCCACCTGTTCGCACATGTGTTTAGGGTATTTCGACGAGCCTTCTTGGACAAAATGATCGATCCTGAGATCCTGCACGAAGAAATTCAATCGCACAGCCACGATTTCGATAAATAGGATGCCCTAGAAGAAAGCTGTAATCATAACTCTATCTCTTCGCTGTTCGCTGTAATGAAACATTGTTTATGGTTCGTAATTTTATAATGGCCACAGAAATGTTCCTCACGGAGGAAAAGGGAGAATTGGAAAAATGTCAGAAGTCTATCTAGATAACAAGAACACACATTTTTCTTGAACTTCTGTTTCGCAAGTAGAAAATGTTTGTTTTACATAAAAATTCGCAGTCTATAATTCTGAATTGTGGAACAACGATTTTATTAGCTGGGTCGATGTATCAATCATTTAGTTATCTCCACGAGGATTGGATACTAACAAATTCGATACGTCCAATTTCCCGGAGTTCCTGCAAACACACAGTATAAAAGCAAGCAGCGTCGAAGCTGAAGTAACAGTCTACAATCGACTTCATCCGATGCTTCCACTGTTATCGCTTCATTTTCGCTTTGGAAAGATAATATTACTTTCCAACAGAGCGTCTGAGAGACGCCCAGAGACAAACAATATCAGCTTAATGTAAAAACAAATGTTTATCCAATGAAGAATCAGGAGGATTATAGTGTATATTGAGAAACAACTCGCGCTTTACCTCGCGCCCCAGTCGCCGTGTCTTTCTTTTCATTTTCAAGCTGCTCTCTGCAATTTCATTTAACGAATCTCGTAATACAGCTTCTTTAAGTCTCGCTCTCTCAATGAAAACTGTCCATTAGTATTAACCCTTCTGTTTGGAAATTAATTAAACCGGTCCTCTAACATTTTATCCCCGAACCGTTTTGCACAGAATTGTTTTTTTCCATATGTATTCACACTTGTATAGTCAGGTACAAGGAAAGGGAGATTGGAAAAAATGTTTTCGGTCACTGATGGCGAATTGAGGATGGTTTTAAATGTTGCACAGTGAAAATTTATTTTTAGTGGTCATTGTTTATAGTGGAGAGTGAAAATTAGAAAGGTGAAATTGTATATCAATTTGGTAGCTATAAATTATACAGTAAAGATTGAATATGTGGCTCGAGTATTTCTTTTATGAGAACATTTTTTTTTTTATCAACTGAATATAGTAAAGATTTAAATACAAGATGACTGAATTAAGGAAAAAGACGCTGTGTTTAATGAACAAAAAGTATGCAAATAAAACTTTCCGTGAATACACAGCATTCTCCAACAATGTACTCTAGCCAGGCAAGAGAACCGTCACCAAAACACAGTTCTTTCTTGCCCAATTGAAAAAATGAATTTCTGTGTTCCGGTTTCATAAAAATCGCAGTCCCTTGTCGGAACATCAACGAATGAGACGGTAATTAGGGCAATCGTGGTACCCACGAGGATCGAGAAGAGCGAAGTCTAAAGATTTCCCGAGCTCTCATGGCCCCGATCAGGAACAGTATCGTCCGAGCATGACACCGAGATCTCGCGTAAAGCGAAAACAGCTGTGAGAACGGGCGCGTGTTAAGCCGCGAGGTCACCGAGTCGAAGAAGATTTAATTAACGAACGATTTCGCCACTTAGCCAACCCTCTCTCCTCTCTCTTTCTCTCTGTATATTCCCCGTTTGAAAACCGAGACAGCCTCGCGACGAGATTCCCTGTTTCCAAGTGAAAGTGCCGGTTGAATGCACCGACTCGCGAGCGATCCCGCGGCAACAATTGTTTCCCGTCGAATCGCCTTCGCAAACAACGCTTTCCGTAAATAGATTGTCGTCGTCGCAGACGCTTATGAAAATCCAGAATAACGGAGACAGTCGAAATTAATGGAACGGCACGTTCACCTCGCCGTTTGTCCCGCGGAATTACCTTTCCAACATTGGAATAAGTCACCAGGGTCTGTTTTTCGACTCTTGTTGCACGGTTTTGTTCTGTTGAAACGATTAGATTTTCTTTGCCTTTAATAATTCCCTGGATCAGTTAGCGTATATAGTCCATTCTTTATGAATTCATATATTCTTTTTTTATTCTATATTCAATTTTTTTCCATTTAACATTAAAGCTACGTCTAAAGAACTTCACATTTTTAATTTTACGATTATCGCGCCCGTAATATACGTGTTTATGAGGAATTATTGAAACGGTTAGATCTGCTTTGTCTTCAATAATTTTCTGGATGGATTAGTGTATTCTTTCTTACACAGAAAATTAATAGATCGAATGAAAAAAAAAATGGAAGCATGTAAAGAATTTAAGAAAAATTTTTATATTTATTTTAACACTAGAATTACGTCAAAAGGTTTCCACATTTTGTACTTTGCGATAGTTAAGATTGCAAAGATATGATTTAATCAAGAATTTTTATTTATTTGGGCATAAACTATAAATCGTCGAATAAAACTGTGGAATTTTTTTGCAGCTTTAATATCCCCTCGAATAATCATCTACGTCTTCTTCACTGACCGGGAGCTTTACACGTTCATTATTCCAGTTCGCCCAAAATTTCGCTTGATCCGATCATCAATTTGCTTTATCGTTATTTATGGACATTACAACGGGTCGCTAATGAACGAAGGTAAATCGTGTTTAACTCTTGCACAAATGTCAAACAAATTTTCAACCCGAATTGTGTGCATTTTGGCATATTTCATTCGTAAAATATTCAAAAAGATTTCGTAAGAGACACGAAACCGAGCTTTCAAATGTTAATTATATGCATCAACGTTAACACATAAATATTATGTTCAGAATATCCAATTAACTGAAATAACCGTATTCAATATTCATTAATAGCATTCAGTATACAAAACTTTTTAAATATCGATGATTTTCCGGTTTCTGTAATGACAAATTTTTCGCATTATCTCTCGTAACTTATATTCCAACTGGAACTTTTTCTTTCAGGAACTTTTCCTTATTGGTTCTCCGTGGAACTTACGACGCGGGGACGTTTCTCAAAAAATAGCTTCCGCCGTCCATGTTTTAAATAGAACCTATTAAAAAGTTTCATAACTCTTTCGATCGCTGGTACAAACGCTTCACATACCGTGCAGAAGCTCTCTGTCAATTATCACTGGAAATGATGGCGGCGAGTGTTATAATGGGGGGTTGTGCTGTATTATTTTACGATCGCGGAGAGCAGAGTTATTTCTCGGCGAGCTCGAGTTTATTTGCCGCGCGTTACTCGAATTGTGGAAGCTTAATTCATTGTTATTAAATCTGCTAGCCAAGCTCCCCCCTTGAGGACGACATTTCCCTTTTTCGATAAAACAATTTCTTTTTACAGAATCTCGTATTCCAACTCTTTAGAAATACCTCTGTAAAATTTGTAAAATCGTCGTATGCTAAAATTCATAATATTTTCAAAATCAGGTAGGTGTAGATAATGTTGTCAGAAAAGTTTATCATTTAAAATAAAGTAAATGTTTGAAAATACTGTAATAATACTTATAAATTCCTCTGATACTCTTACTGTTTCACTTACATGTTACAAATCGATAAAATTCACTAATGGTTGCAATTAATAATGCAATTAGGTTGACTTTCAATAGTTTTTTCTACCTGTAACATTTGTATATTTTAATTACATAGAATGTAATTAGTCGACGTCCTAAGAATCATTCTACAGCAGTTGATGGTTGAATAAAAAATTCAGAGACACATTTACACGCTGAAACCGATGAAAAATATATTAGATTGTTGAAAGGGGTTTCCTAGATCTGTAGAAAGACGTTGCTAATTACGAAATGACACATGGCTTATTTGTATGAAAGTAGCAAAGATTTAAAAGATGGACGCGAGAAGAAACTGTGAGAATGTTCATCGGAAGGTCAAGGATTTTCCGAAGAAAGTTCGCGAGCCCCAGTCGCGATTCTGATCGATTGGCCAATGAAATTCGCCGAAGTAACGATAACGACTAGTTACACGGCTGTTCGCGAGAGAAAGAGAAACAACACGTTTCTGTTAAGAGGAAAGCCAATAAACGAAAGCAGAACCGAACCGAAGCGAAACCGGCTGCCGCGTTTCGAATCGAGGTACAATTAGTTCGGAATTTATTTACCTTGAACAAAAGGTTCTCGTGGCTACGGTGCACGTTGCCGACGTCGTTCCTTTCATCGTGCTCGTTAGAAACTCTAACAACGGTCATAATTAACCGTTTAATTTAGTGGGAACAGTAGGGGGAAAATGGTCGGTGATATTCACAGGGAAAACCATCGCCGACGATTCGATGCTCCTTCAATATTCATTTTCCATTCGCTCGAGCGCCAAAATTTAATCATTTCGAGTGCCTCAGATGTTCAACATGATGCTAGGAATATTTATGGGATGCACCGTAATGTTATTTTATTCGATCGATGCAAAATTAGCTTGGGGTGATGGAAGTAATTAGTAGGTTGTGGATCTTGGAGTAAGAAAGACTCGAAACGATGGAATATTAGTGAAACGATGGAATGAAAATTATTTAAGCGAGCAAGGCTTTATAGAACATTTATGAGAGGCATGATCCAATTGTTTTATTTGATATGAAATTAGTTTAGGAATGAATTAGTAGATTGTGGATCTTGAAATCTTGAGGTAGAATCCAAGTTTCAGTGATTATTTTATGAAACATTTAAGACGTTAAAGTAGATGTTAGTATAATTGATTGTGCGATAGAAAATTCTTTAGCAGAGATAGACTTAAAACACATAAGTGTGTTATTTAAGAGATTCGTAGCAGTGAATTTTTACTTGTGATTTTAGAGTCAATTCTTAAAAGTCACATGATCTTTTACTTTTCTCTTTAGAAGCAAGTCGAGAAACAACAAATTAATCAAACTACTGAGAAATTGAACTTCAATATTCATTTTTAACTTTGATTCTAAAACAGAGACATTTTTATAAATAAAACAGTCTTACAGGTAAAACCACCAGTTGATGGTCAAAAATCTTTTTTTCTATGTAATGCTCAGAAAGTATCAGAACACTGCAAAAGAAAAGGAACTTATCCAAATTAAAGTATAGATACAAACTGAGTGAGAAGACATGTTGCATTTCCAAGTACGGCACGAACGCTAAGCGGCTCCATATTTCCGAATCCGTTCGGAACGTCTCGGAGCAGTTGTTCTTTTTACAGTATTTATCAGGCCACGTAGAAGAAAGGTTTCTTTGTCCCGGTTTTTTATGCAAATGCGTTGGCGGGCACGTTTCGTTACAAACGAGCCTGCTTCCCGGTGAGAAATGGCGCGATAAATATAAAAGATCCTTTACGCGGATAGATTTGTTGCGCGGAACGACGCGACGGAAGAAACTCGGAAGAACTTCCCCGAGTAGAGCGCATCGAACTAACATTTAACTTCGACGAAAAGTTTCGAAGCTTAATCGACTCGGCGTAACCGACTTATCTAGATGGGGGCACGTGATGATCTTTCCGAATGCCGGGGAACGGAGAGATTCGACAGAAATTCTTGTTATCCTGCACGCTGGACGTGTTTTATTGTCGGTCGCGCCGAGCCGACCCGCCTCGTCTTAGAAAATTAGTTTCGTTCCCGTACGGTTCTCGAATTTCACGCTCGACGAGCAGAACGCTGCGAGTTCACTTGAGAACGAACCGTGCCCGTGACAGTCTGCTAATCATCAACATTTTTATTTCGGAGAATTATTTCAGGAAAATCCTCGGCAGTCTAGTTTTAAATTTGGAATTTATTGCGATAGTAATACATTGAGAACATTTTTATACATTTCTGGTAGTATACGAGAATTTTTAGAAAATTATAAAATGAAGGATTCCATTTTATTTATTTATTTTTTTTGCTTTCTGTACGTTCGTCGTTTTGTCTATTGATGTTATGTTACGATATTCTTGCATTCAAATCGTTGAAGAACTCTGTCGTGTAATCCTAAAACCGTATCACTAGACTGCGGATTTTTATGCAAAATAAAAGATGTTTTTCTGTGTCTTTATTTATTTTATTAAGCTGAAATTATACACTTGAATCTTTTTAGTATGTCCACCGTTACTTTTCAGTTCCGTTAAATCCAAGTGACTCAATCCACGATGATCAAGATCTCCAAGAAGCGAGTTGAATAATCTGTGTATAGATTGAAAAATTGCTGCGTATAGATTTGACAGACCAAAAACAGGAAACAAGAAGGTCGTGCATGCGTCGGGTTCAAAAGTCTCAGGTTTCCCTGACATTTCCAGCAGACAAAGTGTTTATACGTTCCAGATAAACATCGTATTTTCGCGTCGCGTCGTTTCGGCGCGGCGACAAACAATCCGATTATACAGAGAGAGACGATTCTGTTTCACTTCTATTAACGAGCCAATTCAATTCACCGGGGCGCAAGACGGAAACTATTTTCTTCGAGTCGACGCAGAACGACTGTTATTCCCGGGTCTCGGCATCGTTGCGGCCCACAAAGCAGTTATTGAATCTTTCATGAACGGCACTCCGTCCTGGCCGCGGGGCTGATTAAATTTGGAAAAACCTCCGGGCCGTCTAGAAGAAGTTCACGGTCCCTGTCTTTCACTATCCTCGGGGGTAGAACCCGATGGTTACCGGGGGCTAAGTTGTCGGCAAGTTCCTATCAGTTAGGGAGAGTTCTGCCCTCGAAAGCAACTATCAAGAGTTACCTATCCTACTCGGGAGTGTGCGGTTGTTGTGTCTGGGCCGACTTCAGAGCGAGACACGGTGAGTTAGGCTCTCGGGACCGAACTTATGCTCCCCGGGGTCTATTGAGTAGCTCGACTAATTCTACCGAGTTTCTGCCTGTGCGCGAAAGCGAAACTGACCTCGCGAGCGTGTACGGTGTCTGACCAACGCTGGAATATTCACTTTATCGTCGCCACTCTTTCGCGCATCGGTTCGTCTCGTACGCTCGGAAATGGTTGCATGGAAGAGCTTAAACATTTCAAATATTTTTGCTTTATACCTTGACCCCCCGATGGTGGAGACTGGGTCCATGTTGACCCAGAGGATAAAAAACGTCATTCACTTATTCAGCTCGCGTTAATTAAGTTAACAGGCCCTTTGTATTAGGAGTATCTTTGAAAAATATTTTTTAAATTTGGTAAATGAAAGAGTGAAAAGTCCTAAGCATCATAAATTATATATAGTTGTTGAAGTTTGCGACATATTGTTAGGAGGTCGAATAATCTTTAATTTAATGCAGTAGTGTTTATGTCGAACGAACATGGAAAAGATCGGTGAGTTTGAATCATACTAGACCATTTCGCTAAATTCTCGAGATACAATCAGACGAATCATTTCTAAATGAATTTTTGTGGTGCAAACAGTGAATAATTGAAAACATGAACGTAGTGTCTGATCAAGGTAGGACTATTTCACTGAATCGTCGTCACTGTGTTTATAGTTATACTTTCACGAATAGATCTGTAACAAAAATGTACGTGTCAAATGTGCGACAAAACAATGAAAATCTAAGAATAATTGAAGAATACTGTTATTTTATTCCCAACTAATTGAACCGATCTTAGAAACAAATGCGCGTGTTTCGTCGGAAGTCGATTAGAAATCAATAGTATAATGCTCCCCAGTATGGAAAATAATCATTAGTCTGTAAGTCTATAGTCACTGGTGCAACAAATATCAAAATAATAATTCAGATGGCACGCAAAAACAGTCAATTATATGTATTTCGATCCGCGTATTTCCAACGACAATATCAATCTGCCGCGCGATTACTCGTGCCATAATAAAACCGTATCTCGGCGAGCGCGGCACCCAGCGAATTATAAAAACGCTGAAACTGGCGCAAGGAATCCGTCGAAAATGTAAACAGGGCTGAATAAAATGAAATAATAACGCGCACGTGTCCTGGCAATGCGTTCCGTTTGCTTTTCATTATCGCCGAAACGTTTCATCCCGTAGTGACTGTCCACGCAGCCAAATCGTTATCGCAATTCGTCGTTCCATTGAATTAGGCGATTCATCGTTCGATCAAACAACCTGCCCAACGATTCGACAATGTTCAAAGGGTGTTTACAGTCTGGCCTCTCCTGGCTATGATTTCCCGCCATCGCCGTTTCTTTTTTTCCATGTTTTTTCCTCTGTTTGTTTCTGTTTTCGTTTTCACCGCGCGTACAAACCTCATCTCCGCGGATGTTCGCAGTGAAAGGGGTGCAGGGAGAAGGTTTATCGATCGTGGCAATCTGAATTGCGACTGTCTCCCCCGCGATTCCCAAACGTAAATCGCCGGCGACGATCGCGATCCCGTATTCATGACGATAACTCGGATGAAAGCTTGACAGGGAGTCACTTTAATGGATTTTACGTTAATTAAAGCTCGAGAGTTTCCTCGAGCGACGACTTTCCTGATAATTTTCACTTTTTCAGCTGACTCCGATCCTTAATTTCCCATCACCCCCATCGAGAATGTAGCCGATAGCGGAAGCTGCATATATTCGACAAATCCACGATCGGAGAAAAAAGAATAGGGGATTTGCACATTTTTCTTGGAAAGAGAACGACCGGGATTTTTTTAACCAGTTATCGCTGAGTCAATTAATTAATCTTCGACAGCCCCGGTCTTCTGCTTTGAACGTTTTTAATTTTTTAAACTTGGTGAATACATTAAAATTGTAGGATTTTGCTTTCAACATTTACATTTATTTACAAATACAGACACCATAAATTCTCTATACAACTAACCAGTAATCATGTCTTTATAGTACAGTAATTGCGACAAACCTTTTCTCATTTTGCTAACGGATTTCACACTGTCTGACTGTATCTCGAGAATTCAGCGAAACAATCGAGTATTGATCAGACTTCCACACGTTTTCAATTTACTGCTCGCTACAATGAGTAATCTCGTAGATCTCCAAATGAAGTAGAAATATTTCAGTGTGACTTCCCCCCTTTTTTATAGAAATAATTGACAATTTAATGATAAAATAATACGATAACAATTACTTCGCTCGCATCATTGAGGTTCACGTTTATTAATAGTATGTTGCACATCATAACGTTGCAATTATTATTCACAACGCGGGATTATCAAGAGCAATATTAATTATTACAGACTAATGAGCAGATTGTGAATGTCCGTGCATTTCTGGCATTTCCATTAACGAACGTTCATAATATTTCTACCACAAAAATCTTTATCTCGGGCAAAATAAATTTTCCATCTTCCTGTCGAGTATTTACTCTGTGGAATGCAGATCCTGATGCATTTGTAGCATTTATAAAATACGATTGTATACAATGTATATGCAGAATATAACATATAATACTATTACTAAATTGCGAATTTTTATGCAAAATAAGCATTTTTTACAAAGGAATTACATGATAGAGGAACCAAGTAAAAATTTTATTCATTTTTTAATAATTGCAATCTATGGAAACAGGGACTCTAATCTATGGAAACAGAGACTCGCATAAACATTCGCAGCTCGTTGATGAGTCCGCCAGGACTCGCGCACGCAGTAGAATGCGTCCCCGGTTCCGGACAGAGAGTTTCCCGACGCAACATGCAAGCAGAATGACCAACGATCTTGATACTGAAATGAAACCGGCCGACGCGGCGCGGCGCGCGCCACGAGAAATTGAAAAAGAAATTGGAAAACCCAGAAAAGTGTAAATCGTGAATGTAACATTCTGCCCTATCTTTGCGGATGCGTTCAGAGCCATTCATCTTGCCGGCGAACGGCCTGGAACTGAAACAGCAATCCAGATTACTGCAGCTAATAAATTCCCTGCCTGGCTGCCACGCACTGCAGTGGCCCGACGTTCGAATTCAACCGATGAAAATACAAAAGAAAACCAACGCGAATGCATTGGTGTACTTATTGTCGTTCTGGGATTATCGTAAGTTTTTGCTGCTTTCGCAATCTTGCCGATGCGATGGCAGCGATTTTATTCGGTGAAAAAACTCGCGCATCGGTGTAGCTGAACACATCAATTGAGGATATAGCATATTTAAAAATATACGAACGCTATTTGTAGACGGTGGAATAGAACTTGAGTATTTTTTTTAATTATTCTTTAACAATGTTAGAACTACAGTAAACTCGCGATCTAGGTTCCTCAGAGCTTCACCTTGGTAAAAAATTTTAATATAGTTTTTATAGGTTAAAATGTTGCAGAACAAGGGGAAAATATGCAAAAAATATGAAAAATATGTTTTGACTCTGAAAATTCAAATTACAGTACTACTTATGGTGGTGTAGTGGCAGCGTTGTCTGCATTTCTGAAAAGTGATCGATTCATTCCAATTTCGAAATTTCTAACAATACTAAAATCTTATACTATTCTAATTTAGTTATTATTTAATTATACTATTTAATTCTCTTCAGTATCACTAATTCGGATTTGCATTTTGTTCACAAGTTTAATTTTTCGGGCAGCATAAAAAATGTATTGATTACTTTTCTGAAATAAGAATAACGTGGATGGGTTTTTTAATAGTTGTTCGTGAGGATCATTTATATTTTATGAATGTCAGAATGATGGATTCAGATTGAGTATGACGGCTGGAAATTAGTTCATGATTTTGAATTACAGGAATATGTTGCCTTTATTTAACGAGAACAGGATGAATAACTCTCTTGGTCCGACCATGTACCGACTCGTTTCACTCGACAAGGTATAAGCGAGGAATTAAAATGCATCTTTTACGAATTTCACAGCTGTATGGCTGCTGTCGTTGACAAATAATCCGGGTGCAGAACTTTACACTTGACGGTATTCTCTCAGAAGGGATTGGCACTCATTCTTTAATAAGTACCACTTTTTTTTCTTTATGAAACACGGAAGTGTTCGGGACGCTAATTGAATAGACAGCTTTGTGTAAATACTGTGCGTATAGCGTGTCTGTTGTTAGCTCTGGATTTCACATTGTTCTTTCAATTCATTCAATTTTCTTATTTTAATCATTGAAATATTATTCATTTTTGTTTTAATATGTTCTGGAATAATTGCAAGAGACAAGAGTTAAATAAAAACTTTATCCAAAAAAACTTGAATAAGTTAAAAAATAAAATTGTTTTTTAGGATTTTATTGCGTCATATTTAACACACACATTTTTGTTATAAACACATAATCCGCTGTCAATTTATCTATCAATAAATAAAAGAAGATCGACATCGGTACAGTGAAATAGTCAAGCGCTGATCAGACATTTAAAATTATTCGATATCAGCACCACACGGCCAAAAAAAAAATAATTTCTTTGATTATACCAAAAGAATTCAGCATGGTAAAGACAATGCGGCCTCTAGAAAAGCCTTTTCGTCCACTCGAGCCCGTCTAAATGAAAAACAGCGCATTGTTGTGCGAAAACAGAGGACAACAGTGTCGAAATACTTTACCACGAGGCACGGCACGTATTATATTTCACCATGTGAGCGGCCAGTGATTTACGGCGAGTAATATGGACACCAATTTGCCGCATATTTTCGTTTTACAGGTGCTATGCCGGTCGCACAAACGCCCACGCCGGAAAGTGAAGAGGAAATTGCCGTCCGGCGCGGCGTGGCAGTGGACAGGGTCCTTGCAAGTCTCGTAAACTCTTCCGAAATTGACCGCGTTGTTTCGCGATCGAGACCGACACGCTCTTTGAGGGGCAAAAGCGCGGAAAATTCGACGATACTGTAATGCACGTAACAAGGCGGACCGAGGGACATGCGAACATGTCCACTTTCCTGCCCACGTGAATATTTCATCCGGCCCCGGAAACACCAGCAGACACCAAAAAAAAAAAACATATCTACAGTACGGTGTACACTTGGAGCGCAAACACTCACATTTTGGCCAGTTACATGTCACTTCTCCCAGGTGAAAACATTTTCCACGTTTCCCTTTGTAGTTGTCCGCTTTAGCTCGCGTAAAACCAACGGGATTTAATACTATGAGACGAGGTACATGCTTCTTGAGAGTGTGCTAAGATAAAAAGGATTGAAGGGATTCGTCTTTGTGGCAAGAAAAGGGTCTCGTAGTTCAGAGAACCGTGGTTGTGCTTAGTTTTAAAACTTTTCCTAGGTTTATATTGTATCGTATTTCACAGATGAAATCGAAAGACTATTCATCGAACGATAATTAAACGAAAACCGATCACGACAAAGTGAAATGGTCAAGTATTAGTCAGACATACTTCAAGTTCTAGCTATCTGCTATACCTCGAGTAAAACCTGACGAGGATACTGCGGGATTTAATACTGTGGGATGAGGACAGCTTCCTAAAAGCGTGCTAAGGAATGAGGATTCTAGGGATTCGTAGCCTTTGTGCTGAGAAAAGGATTTCACAGTTAGAAGCTCGTGATCAATCGTTGTGGAGGAATATGGAGGCTCGAAAGATGAAGTTATTGTGAACTCTTTTCTTTCCGAATTTAGTAACAGTCGCCTGCAAATTGACTCTTTCAAGGTACTACTAATAATTACAAGACTCTCTTGCACGGTACAGGCGCTGAGAGCAGAGTATGTTGTAATTCATTGTGTCAAAGTGAACTTTGTCAAACAAGAAGTCTTTGATCCAAGAATACATTCTCGATACATAGTAAAATTTTACTTGTTAGTATTATCTATATACAGGGTGACCTGTTTAAGTGTGTACAACAGAATATCTCAGAAGGACTTGTAGTTATTAAAAAAAGTGTTCGTACAAAAGTTCTTTGGTGGGATGGGCTACATCATGTAGTAATAATTGTTTTCTTGTGGATGGAGTAGTGGAGGAAATCTGAAGGTGAATCTACTTTTCTTAAATTAAATGCTATATTTCTTTCTTTAAAGAGTAACAGCAGACACCAAGACAAATCCAAAGAGGTGCTAAATTGTTAAAAAAAATTTTTTTGTGGGGAAAAAGTTCGAACTTTGTTTACAAGTATCGAGTCTTATCGCAGTAATTGAATACCGACGCATTCGACGCCACTCAACAGCGGTTGTTAGCTGTCGGCCACTGCGGCCATTTTTGCAAAGGAAAATGTTGCTTCAAATCACCTCAGGAATCTTCCATTGCCAGAAGTTGAAAGAATTTTGGGACACCCTGTAGAGCAAATGTCTGTGTAGATTTAGTATTGACTTGTTAGAGTTAATAACGAATTAAACACGAATAGGTAAGCAGTTGTACCTTACGGGATTTAATTTGTCTGTTTAAGAAGTCTCGAGCAGTGCACCTTCAATAATATCGATTCCCGTTCTGCAACACCCTCCGCCCTTTTAAAAAAAGAAAAGGGTGGAGAGATATTTTAAATTTAGACTGCGAAATCAGTTCATCAAAAAATTCTGCATCATTTATCGGCACGCTTAACGAGCAACAAAATCCTTTAAATTCAAACGCTGTCCTCCACGAAAATTTCATTCTGCCCTCATTTGACCGATTCGTCTGTAATTCGGAGTGGTTAAATCATATTGGCAGAAGCTTCCAATTAAAGTTTCGCAACCATAATATTTAATTAAATACAGGACATGCTCTCGCTAAATGCGAAAAAGGACATTGTCGCTAAAAAATGATAAATTCCCGATCATATTCAAAAATCCTCACCAAAAAGTTACACATCAATGACAAAAATAAATTGCAGTTTGCGACCACAGGGGGATTAAAAGAATTGAAGAGATATATTACTTTCAACGTACTGGAGGTATTGAAGAGGGAAAGATAATTCCTAATTTTTATTTCGCATAATAATCCGCAGTCTAAAGTACCGCGGTGAACCAAATATTTGTAAAGAACTCCATAACCAAAAGAGACAAAAAGAAAAATGCAAATCAGGGGCAGAAAGCGAGGTTCAATGACTCGGAAGGCAAGATTCGCGAAAGAATCGCGTCACTATTAAACCTGCGCGAGACTACGACGTCCAGAGCGAACGGTCCCGTCATAAAAGTCGCTCGTAATATTTCCGAGCACCGATGAAGCTCTTTTTAACCTAAACAGTGTCTGTAGTATTCCCGGGCGTGGTGCATGGTGTCTGGCTGTCGGACAGGAAAGTTTTCTGGGCGCCGGTCACATATATCTCGAAGGTAATCGTCGGGAACGGCACGAAGGACTATAGCGGCCGGCCATCGTCTGGCAGGAAGACCGTAGCCGCCGCCACCTTCTCGCGAACCCAATTTTCATTTAACGACCGTCACTTCGGAGGACTCTTCCTCGCCTGGTTCCGATTCCCTCTGTTCCTCGTTGCTTTCTGGACAGACGAAGAGGGCGAAACGAGGCGGAAATCAATGGAGGAGGCAAACCTCCGAAGCACCGAATTCGATTTTCGAGACATCCTAGCACACGGCTGCCTCTGGTTAACCAGGCTCCTGATGCTCGAGTTCGCACCTGCTCGTTCATGTACATCTGATGGAAGTGATTCTTATTCGAGGCGTTTCCCTTCGGATCCCCCTTCAGCAACGGGGACATTTGTGTCTCTGTTTCCGAGCAATTTTTATTTAACGAGATCGAGGAAGAGGAACGGCCTGTCTCCTGCATGATTCGTCTTGGATTAATGTGCGATTTTTATTTATTGAAACTCAGGCACGTGTTAACTGTGAATCTTTTGTGATTCGTATTCATCTAGGTTCAGAAGGAGATTCTTTTTGGTTTAATGTTGTGTGATGAATAGACAGCGGATTTTATGCATTTATGGAAATGAGTATGTGTACTTTAAAACGTTAAAAATATTAGACGAATTTAAAAATACTTTTATATTGTTTTCAACCTATTGAACATATTCAGAGAGAAAATAAATTTCTATGTCACTTCGGTTCATTGCAATTCAGATGGAACATTCTCATTATGCATAACGAACCGCTGCCTAGATTTTTACTTTCACCTACACGAGAAACTGTACGAATCGTAACAATAATCCTGTACAAATGATTCAAAGAATTCTCCGAAATCTCTCGCAACCATCACAGAAAAGCAAGTCCACGTATTCGAAAAATCCGCCCCGATCCACCCAGAAACCAAATCAACCAGATCCAGTGGACCCAGGCAGTCTAACGATCGAATCCTCATTGAATTGTTCCAGGGTAAGCAGTATGGAGATCGTCTCGCTAAAAAGAAGTGTATCCGACCTGTGCGCGACCGTGTGGAATACTACCTAGCCGGCAGTCGAAGTGATAGAAAGTTCGGTGTGTCTGTCTAGGAGAGATCGAGAGAGCGACCTGTATTTTAACCGATCGGACAAGAATCACTTCCGGACACTATACGCCCACGCACAGAGAGCAGCAATATCCGTGCAAGCTGTCCGTGGGGCGAGGGTGAACGGGCCACACCGGGCGTAACTGCCGGCGAAGGTAATCAGATTTGCGAGAGAGTGATGGGCTCGGCGTTCCATCAGCGTTTACAACGTTTCTGTCTTCTTCCTGCCGTATCCTGACTGCGTCCTACGGCCGCTACTCGTCCTCTGTCGCGTTACTCTAGCGATCCTATATCGGAGCGAATGCTTACGCGTGTGCACACACGTCAAGGACGTCGACGACGGCCACCTTCCTGCTACCACATTTCACCGAGCCTCTCTCTCTCTCTCTCTTCCTGTCCGTACGGTTCTCTTCTTCTCTCTAGGACTCTCCGCATCACCCTTCTGTCTCTCTTTGTCTCCTCGTCTCCTCCCATCAACTCATTGCCCATTTAATTACCCTGTATTCTCGCAGAGGGGATTGCCACTCGCTCTTCAACCCTCGCATGGTAGATTTTGGTGATTTTAAGGCAACCCTCCATAGATCTAATTTTTACAATTTTATTGTTTGTAGTTTTTTTTTAATCAATTTTTTTTATATCAACGTTGCCCTTCTTATCGTATCGATACAGCTAGATGTAATGATGTGAATTGGTTACGGGAAAATTAAAAAGTTGCGTTTGTCTAACGTTGCTGTCACAAATCGGACACTTCATGTACAACAGTAATTAGTCTTTGTTCTTATACAGCGAGACGATTAACAAGCGCCGATCTCACAGTAAATATGCTATGCTTATTGATAAAAGAAATTGTAGAAGAACGTCGTCGACGAAGGCCGCCTTTCGTGTGTAACCACATTTTACGGGGGCTCTCTGCTCCCTCTCTCCCTCGCCCTCCTTGTCACCATGAGTCTCTATTCTCTGTCTCTCTCCCTCTCTCCCACCCCATTGCCCATTTAATTA
Organism: Lasioglossum leucozonium; assembly: GCA_028454225.1. NCBI lineage: Eukaryota > Metazoa > Arthropoda > Insecta > Hymenoptera > Halictidae > Lasioglossum > Lasioglossum leucozonium. The sequence goes on along the minus strand of CM052219.1, from coordinate 9,275,370 downwards.
CCCTGAAAGCCGAGCGCCACGGCCGTCTGTCGTCGACTACGTCGACAGAGACCAGGCTGCTCTCGTCGGACGTTAATAATGCACTCGAATGCATCGTCGTCTTAGCCGATGCGCCAGAGACACCCGGGGATCCCATCCTGTCTCGTCTTTCACCTGGTAATTTTGTTTCCCGGTCGTTCTTTGACGAGAGACAGACAGACAGACAGAGAGAGAGAGAGAAAGAGAGAGAGAGTAACGCGTCGGCGAAAGGTTGTTCGAGACCTCCCCGAGCGATCCGCACCGCAACGGCCTTCTCCTCTATTACCAGGGGAAGTTAATACCCGCCGCATGATTCTCCGCCGAGCATAATAATGATAATGCTGCTGCGGGACCAGCTATTATCGAAATTAATTGCGGAACCGTGCGCGCCCAGCGCGTTGCGTGAACTCTTTGCCGGTCTCCATTCGAGCTGGACAGCGTTTCATGCGACTCTTAAGCGATGCTTACTGATTTTGTCTTTCAAGACGATTTCAGCCACGAATTTTTCTGCAGATTTATAATTAGGGTTTCTTGTTCAACGGAGGATTCGTACAATGTTAGAAACAATCGTGTAAAAAGGGTGGTAGATAAATTAATCCTATGATATTCTTTAAATGCATAGCATCCTTTACATTTTTTCGTTTCAAGGTCACTTCAAAGTCATGGTGTGTACGTCATTGAACACATCGCGTTATAAAAAATACATGTTAATGTATTTGAACATTAATTAATTTTTAATTAACGTTACAATGACCTTCACATTTTTTTTATAATCATCAGATGCACGCCTTAAAACCATGTACATCCTATTTAGCGATATTTTTTTACTTTCGATAGCAGCGGAAATAGGTGCTCAAATTAACACCCCGTACAGTGCGAACCAGGAGGTTAAAAATCGTCTTTCGATCGTGTCAAGTAAATCAAATGCATATCTCATGAAATAATGACAGCACGAACGAACAGAAAATATTTCTCGAACGGAGGAATAAAATCTCTGGAACCGCTATTTAACTGAATCAAGAGCGCGAACCGCTGATGATAAAAGAGCTTAAAAGCTAAACAGAATTCTGAGGCTCAAATTTCCGCGAATTTCGAGCTCTCGAGTCACCCACTTAATGTTCACAATTACTTCGCGTTGAAACTTCTTAAATTGCGTTAACGAAGCAGCAGAAACCTCTGCGCGGCTCTGCGAGCAAGGAACTTTTTTCTATGAAAATCGAATGAAACGGAATTAAAACGAAAAGGGAAGTGCTGCCTCGATTTACGGCGCTCGGTTAATTGACTTCATCGGGTAAGGGTTTAACGAACGAGTATTTATGGAGCATCTTCGTCGCTTTGCTTCGCAGGAATCGAATTACCCGGGGAAGGGAACGGGGAAATTTGTTTGACGTAACGAATTTATTAAATAACCGGCCGAGGTGGTAAGAAGTGGGCCAATCATTTTTAAAGCTCAGGAACTCGATATTTCCGAATCGGTATCGGTAAAAAAGCCTGCTCATTGAACCCCGTCCTTCTGGTTGGCAGTTTTCGTTTCCGCCGTTCGTGTGGAGACAACAGAGGGTGAACCTCACCCGCGATTCATACTCGTCGAACTTACTCTAATTTTGTAATAGCACGTAACAGCTTAACCCAGATTTTTCGTGCAATAAAAGAGCCACGAGCGAACCGTTTACACGCTCAACAGCCTGCAAACGAAACGGCCAAAGCCGACTTCTTAGCGCGTAAATACGAAGCTTTCAGACGTTTCTTTGCCGCGCTAGATGATGAACTTCTCAGTTTCTCATTTCTGATTCCGCGCAAGTAAACTGAATAATTGAGAATCGCTGGAAATAAAGATCGCGAGCGTTATCGCGGCCACCTTACCTTAGATTCAACTTTTTCAACGCAACAAAAGCGCCCCGGAAGTCCGTGACCATTTTTGCAATCGGCCGATCGGCTGTCTGATCCACCGTTCTCTTTCTTGAAAAGTCGAGCTTGAATTTTTATTGCGAGCCTGTGATCCGGATCGGGAACAATCTGGAATTTTTAAATAAGTGTAAAAGTTGAAAGAAAATTATTGAATTCATAAAGTAAGAAGCAATACTGTTTCGTGATTGAAATTAATACGTTAAGGTGTGTTCTGATGGTCGTGAATATGGTGGCACATTCACACTGCTCAGAGCTCCACGAACTAGGTCCCTTCGCTTACCCCTTCCACCCAGGAGCACAGCTGAGAGACTTTACCGTAGTAAGAATTATAGTAACGAAATGTTCAGAAATTTCAATAATAATCTTGCTACTAGCAGACTTTGCATACATAGATTAATTAATGTACTCATAAAGAATACAAAAACATTGGAAAAGAGAAAAGACAAATTAAAGGAGAAGCATAAAGATGATTGAAAAAAATCATAATGGCCTTGAGGGAGCATGTAATTACATTAAATTAAATCCAATGATACGTTAACAGTGGAATAATAATAACAATAAAACCTACTGCACTGAATAAATTCTCTTTGGCAGTCCGAGGCTGAAACTCGCGCGATTAAAACATTGGAAGCGTAATTCATTTCTCGCGCGAGCCCCGAAATCATTCGGTAAATCCGATTTCCTTTACGACTACGCGGAAACATTGATATGTCCAACGTCGAAATTACAGAATTACAGGTGGATGAAAATATGCTTCGAAACTATTAAAAAACAAAAATTTCCATAGCCGTTATTTTTGCGCGAAGGTTCGAGTTGCGAAGTAGAAACCGCGGCTCGGAAAACGAGCTCTCTTTCTGTTACTTTTCTTTTTATTTTTTGTTGGTTTGTTTTGCCGATTCGTAATGTATCATATTGATTTATTGGGCCGCAGAGCGCGCGGCGCAAAGTCAGTAACCGGATGGAAAACAAAATGTATGGACCGGTTAAAAGCTGCGTTTGACTTGGGCACCAGCTTAATTACAACTCAAACGCAAAACCAGGGAAATAATCCGAATTAATTACGAACCATTGATCGTCGCCCGTAATTTCTGTCAACAGCTGTTTAACCCTGTTGAGACCGGGAACAATGCGACGGCATTGTTATTTACCACGTATCTTGTTTGTATCAGTTTCAATTAGCACTAAGTGTGTCGCCACCATCGACATGCACGGTTGTTAATGCGAACGCGTCGAATCTGCGCAACTCTGCGGACATTCAGACGAATCAGTTGATTAAATTGCATGTGGGTGCATGTTTAAAAATTATCGAGCTTTTCGTCCCGGAGCTTTCGCGAATTCGAGTCCTCTGTTCCCGATGGAAATGGAATTTTCACGGAATTGTAATCTTTTATCTCCCCTCCCCCCTATCCCGAATTACAAACGCAAACGGAAGAAAATGAATTCCCAGAACGTCTGGAAATGTTTATGATAAACCAGAGGACAGTCGCTGTGTTGCTCGCAGAGTCCTCGAGGTAAATTCGGTGAAATAGGTCCATTAATTAGAAACCGCAGATAACGCATCAACCAGGAATCCACCGCTGAAGTTTCAAACTCAAACTCAAGGTTTCCAGTTTTGAAACTCTCTACGGAAACGTATAATCCGAAGTTGCCGGGAAATTGATAAATTATTCAGCCGGCAATTCATTATCCACCACCGTTTAGTGCCTTTTGTGTCGAAATATCGCGTTTTCAGAACTCCATTACGTGTGTTTGCTTTGGATAAATAATACGTGTTGTCGTTGCAGGATCATCACTCCATTCTTTATCTGTGGTCGAACAGACTTTTTAAATGTTCCTGTTATTGTTTATTTGAGGAAGAAGCTTGAAATTTTCGTTCCAACATTTTCCATTACTGAGAGAAAGAGCTTCAGACTTCTTTGTGCTTTTTCTACGATTATTCGCGCGTCCCATTTTATATAATTCATGGAGAGAATACAGTTTCCTTTGTAAAACTGGAATCGGTGAAATGGAATTTTTTCAGGATCGTTTATCCTTAAAAGTTTTCTAACGCTATAGCATAATACGAGAACCTGAACAACCCATTCTACTTTGTTTACAATCATCAGGTGGATATTCGTCATAAATTAACAGAATTATCCAATCAACTTCTCAAAAATGAAGAAATTCAAATCCAACGTGAGTTTCTGAGGTATGAATACACGAATCAGGAATTGATGAAATAAGAATACATCATCTGAACATCCCCTTTTACTTTATTTACAATCGCCAGATGGATATTTCATCAGAATCGAGTAATCAACGTGAAAATTCTCAAAAACGAAGGAATCAAAAACCAATATAAGCTTGTAAGCAATGAAACCACGAATCAAAAATTCATAAAATAAGTATACACCATCGGAACAACCCCTTTCATTTTATTAACGATCATCAGCTGAATATTCGCCATAAAATCCGCAGAAGGAAAAATTTTCAGTTTTCGGAGATAAAGTTTAACCAGAGAAAACATTGATAAAGAATACATTTAAACAATCTCTATTTTCTTTGCGCAATCGTTGGCAGAATATTCGGCACAAAATCTGCGAAAGGAGCCAAATTCTAATGAAATGCTGAAGCAGGAAGCAATTCGACGCTACCGCGAAGCGTGCACGGTAAAGATAGAAGAATGAAGAGTTGATAAATGCAAGAATACACTTGCCGGCGCGTAAACAGCTCGTTCCAGCCGGCGTGGTTGAACAATAGCTTTGGTTTCGCCGTTGTGGAGAATACGGATCGAATGGTGAAGTGTTTCTTCGGCCACCCTTCTCATACATGAGCCGTTTCGTCGTCGCCAAGAGTGGTGCGAAAAGGCACTACACGACACGTCTAACCGCAAAACGCGGCCGCTGGCCGATTTCAACCGCAGCCACCGGCTAGCACAATACCATGGTCCGAGATTTCCGAGTGTTCTTGCACACACGTGCACGCGCGGCTGCTGTTGTACCCGGCACATACATGGACATGTACACGCGATCAGGTTTCGCCTTCGAGCGGGCAGACGTTTTCGTTTGTCGTACAAATTCGCCCTCTCGTCGCTCTAAGCGGGGAAAAACCGAAGAATATATCGGCGAAGTCTGAGATTTTTCGCGATTATCTATCAAAAATGCGAAATTTTGAAGGAAAATTTTTTTTTATGACTGCATCGACCGCACCGAAAGTACAAAGGAACAGTGCCGAACATAGGAAAGGAGAACACATGTAAATACAATAGAAAATTCCAAATTTTCAAATTTTCAAATTTTCAAATTTCAAATTTCAAATTTCAAATTTTCAAATTTCAAATTTGATGTGCGTCGGGTTCCCATAATCCAATCGGCCCTAAATATATTTTCTAGATCATTTTCTTAACGCCTGTCACAATTCTGAGGGGTGAGACTAAAAAAAAACTTTTTGACAAAAAATAAGGTCCACTCTAGTAAACACAGACCGCGCGACCGAAAACTTACTCCATACCGTGGATTAAACCAAAAGTCGATGACGCAGAACCGACTAACCCCACTATCGTGCTCCGGTCGCTCGTCCGAACAGGACTCGCGCTGGCCGGCTAGGTGGGGGTATTCTACGTCATCGACCCTCGACCCACCCGACCGGCCAGCGCGAGTCGGCCTGTCCGGACCAGTTTCAGCCGATCTACGTCATCGACTCTTGGAGCAGCAGTTGCCATGCCAGAATTCAACTACTAAATATAGCTGAAATTATATCGTGGTTAGTTTTATTTCAATCTGAAAAATACCCCAAATAAGTTGGTGAAAGTGCCATAAAAATAATGCAAAATAAAGAAGTTTTAGATCGTGGAGCTCTTGAGCGAGCTAGATAGCGACTTTACTGTACCACTTTAAAATATTAAAATGCGCGTCTGAATCTAAAGCATCCTTCAAATGAGTTACAAGAGTTTGCTTAATCAAATGAATAAAATACAAGGAAATATTAAATAAAATTAATAGCATTTTCGTTTGATCTAGATCGTAAAAGCTGATGAAAATCAAATTTCTCCTTTGTTTTCATTTTAAAAAGAGCGTACAGAAACCTGCAAAAAGATCCATTGCTCTGGTTATTTCAAACGTATCGCTCAACCGAGGACAATGACAGGATTAAAATGGTTTCCAGTGAATTATTCTGCGGAGACTAAAATCAGTCGTGGAAAGTATTTTATAAGGATTTAAATAAATTTCATAACTCATACATATCTGGTTTCTAATAAATTGAAAATATTCCAAGCGCGTAAACGTTTGATTTAGAATAGTGGAAAATATGGAGGAATTTTGTGAAATATGTTTTAAATGGTTGAAGAAGAACAAGGAAAATTCTGGTAAGCAAATATCGATTGGTATGTAGGTCTACTGAAATTGTGCAATTTTACAATTGTAGTTCTTTTCCATGTAGAATGCAGGAGGATTACGAAACTACCCCATTCCCGCGATTGCGCCGCGATATATAAGTCGGCTTATATCCTGGACATTAATTATTGTCACGAACAAATGCATCGGTTGTAAGCCTTCGGGAAATGGAACTTTCTAACCGGAGCCCTGATCCTTCTCGCTGTTCTCAAGAAACTTTAAACTGGTTGTACGAACGTGAAGTTTATTTACGATAAACTACATACAACGTGTATATCTGTGTATTCGATGATTTACAAACCTGTATATGTATTTTGTTCCGCCGGAGTTCATCTGGAATGCACGGAGGAGAAAATGTTCGATGAAACATTTTTTGTCGTACAATGGTTTACATTCGAGCATTCGATAATTGTACGACTGAAGGTCAAAGAACAATGTGTTCTCATTAATTTGTGCGATTCGCGATATTTTTCTCGTCGCGTTCATTCTATTGCCATATAAATAAACGAACGAACCGCGCCGGAGCGACAAGCAGGATGCATTGGCTGCAGTTAAACGGAGCATAAAGGAAATTAAACGTCTTCGGAACTCGAGGAACAAAGATCTCCTTCAACCTCATCAGTGCTCGAGGATGCTTTCGACAAGGGAATAAAGTAAATTCACTCTCCATGTTTATAAGCGGCAGCAAACTTTCACAAAGCCATTATAAGAGCTTGGAACCGTAAAGATCTTTTGCCGCATCCGTAAATCAATGGGGCTGTACAGGGTGGCAGGATTTACAATAAAAACTTTAACAGAACATCCATCGAACTTCTGGAATTTTAATCATTATATTAACGAGCAACTTTTTGTCGGAACGTTTGACTTTCTTGCGAATTTATTTAACGAGTGTACCAAGGTCCATCGGCGATCAAGAATTGTTCGTTTATTCGTAATTTCGTTCGTATTTGTTCGTTCATTTCGTAATTTCGCGTTCTGTCCTGTGTGAATGGATACCCTTTTACGGTTCCTCGAGATGCAACTTACTCTCCTGGCTCGAGACCCGTTATAAATTATTAACATACCAGAAAGTGAATCAGAAACTACATAGACAAGACTTCGCAAGAGTTCTCCGGGCAAAATGCTACAACTTTCGAACAAAGATGCAGTTCCAAGCGGTTCGCGGAGCACCGCGTGCAACCAACGAAAACGCGGCGGAAATTTCGATTCATTACTTGCTGAACAATGCAAGAGGAAACCTACCGAACTAGCCGACTCTGTTTCGTTCAGAAAATTTTGCCAGTTCCGTTTCGCATGCACCATATTTTTTTATTTTTAGAAATAATAACATATTTGAACATGGTAAACGAATTTATCAGGAAGCCATAACAAATTTTTTGAAATCACCCATATCATATCCTGTAGAAATTGGACTTCAATAGTAATTGCTCGCTAAAATTTTCCGATATTTGTAATAGTACATATTACATTAATAATTTATTATATTCTCGTAATAATTGGATAAAATAAAACAGTTGAATTAATAACATCAAAAAATGCCACGGTGCCTGCAGTCTTCTATTATTTAGAAAGTAATAAAATATTCAGAAACAACCAATGCGTGAACCAGGGAATCATAAAAATATATAAAATAATCCGTAACAACATTTTTCAAGCTTTTCTTTTTCAATTTCTAAAGCTGTCGTTGGTTTTGTTAATTTTGTTGAAATAGAAAAAATAATTAAGTTGTACAGTCATATATTTTCAGAAAAGAGGTCCTTACTAATGTTCATAATGGAAAACTTCAACTTTAAATTAACACTAAATGCGACTATTATGTATTGCCTTATAAAAATGACAAGATCATATTTACTCAGAGTTTGTCCCATTTTTATTGCAATATGGAGTAGGGACGTTTATTTAACTATTATCTACGAATGCATTTTTATAATTTCAGTAATAGTTAAATAACGAATTTGAAACCGGTATTGGTAGGTTTAGTGCTCTAGATAATAATTACCGCGGGGTTGGGAAAGGGCGAAAATAAAGGGGAAGATCTAGGAAATGGATAGGGAGGAAAGGAGAATCCATAATTCCATAATTCTTCTAAATGACCTAACGCCAACAACGTTTTATAATGCAAGGCAGATGATTATGAAACGGTATTTCCCAAGATGAAACGCGCCGCGGATTGTAATTCCGTGTTCCGAAGCGTAGGAAGTCGCATCAAATATTAATTAAGCCTTGAAAACGGTACCTTTAACTTTTCAATAAAGTTACGAGCCCGCACACGAAAATTCCGTGGGCTGCGGGAGAATGTTCATGAAATTCGTTTCCAATGAAAATAATACTACCTGTCGGAAATATAATATTCTGAAAAATCCCCCACTGTTTACTGATGCGTCCAGTATTCCATTGTGACCACTTGGCTCGTGTTCATGCAAAGGCCACTTGTAACATCAAAGCGATTCACAAAAATATAATGACGGAACTTTACCGTCGGAAAAATCAGCCGGCACGGTTAACAACTAGATCGGTTTTATTAAACATTTTGTCCCTTCTATTCTGAGTAGTTGTTGATAAAAATGCTGTACCTCTAAGCTACTGTTTCGATTAATACGACATTAATTATCAGTCGATATTTGCCTCAAGCTAGTTGGGGATTTTATGCATTTATGAGAAAAGTGGGCACAGTCAAATCGTCTTCTAATTTCCTCAGAGCTCCACGATCTAAGTCCCTTCGCCTATCCCTTCCAAAAGCTCGAGCTGCCTCGAACTGCCATGGAGCTAGATAGTTGCATTTTAAAATAATGAAAAAATTACGAGAACATAAATGCATGGATGTATTATTTTCAGCTTATTCAAATTGTTAATGAAAGAAAGAATTTATTACTTCCCAGGTAGCACTCGGATGTCCGACGGATGTCCTAAATACGTCCGTAGTCGGACCTTCGTATGTCCCAGGGACGTCCGAATCATGTCCGTATGTCCGAGATATGTCCGATATATGTCCGATATACGTCCCAGAAATGTCCGAATGATGTCCGTGTTACAAAGTGTGACGTACATAGGACGTCCCGTGCGGACCTATCTGGGACCTCCCTGGGACGTATGTGGAATTTTTCAGTAAATAAAAAATTATGAAAATTTGAAAATACTGTAGGTTACGTTATTGTTAATTATTCCCTTCAGGGTTATAATTCCATTAACAATGCTCCAGCATTTTCCACCTTCCATTTATTTTTTTTATTTATTTTATTTTTTATTAAATAATATTCATCGTATTGGACCTACAGTTTATTATGGTTGATTCTGAACCATCCCGGTGTGTCACGTTTTTTTATATCACTTGAGAAAAAACCTCAAAGGTGCCGGGGGGATTCGAACCCGGGATCACAAGAGTCGTAACCGCGAGCCTCATCACTTGAGCCACTGGGCGTTTTTAAATTTAAGAAAAAAAAATACTATATATTGTTATATTATTTTTGATCTATTCAACATATTAATTAAGAAAACAAATGCCTATTTTACTTCTGTTATTTGATGCAACTCAAGTACAAATTTTTTATTTTGTATAAAGATCCGCTCTCTAGCTCTTAACTATTATAATATATATATATATATATATATATATATATATATATATATATATATATCATATACATATCATTAAGGTATTCGAAATATATGAGGAAATTCGAATATAATATATATGTATTAATATATGTCTCACGCGTAAAAACTGAGTACTCCGACGAGATATAAAATTGAAGTTCTAAGTCCGAAATTGAAGTCCTACGGATGTCCTTAGGACGGAAAAAACTAATGTCCCTGGGACGTCCGAAATTTAGGTCCTACGGATGTCCTTAAAACGAAAAAAAACGACGTCCCTGGGAAATTCGAAATTTTGGTCCCACGGATGTCCTTAGGACGTAAAAAACGGACGTCCGTGGGACGTCCGAAATTTAGGTGTCAGGGACGTCCGTGGGACATATAAAACGGACATAGGACGTATGGACGTAAACGGTACCTAAAACGGACGTCCCATGGACGTACGGTGCTACCTGGGTTGGCTCCTGTCTTCTGCAATTGATGTATAATATTTGTTTATAATATATAATAATTTTCTGGAGATATTGTATTTATATTCTGTTGTAAATACACGTGGAAAAATAGTACTCTCTGCAGGAAAAATGGATTAACATCCATGGAACGTTCAAAACCTTCGCTATTTTGTCTTTGGTATGCGAAATCTGTCAAATCTACGTGTATAAAGTTTTGTAAATTTTTGTAAATAGCTACTAATTTCAGAAATCTTGTACAAAATTAGCAACCAGATAGAATCCGTGCAACTTAGACACAAAACAGGCCCGGATCACCTCGTCCCGAATTAAATCACGTTCAAACGTTCCTTGCACGCGCAACCGGTGGAAACTTTTAATAGGGCGACCAATTATCCTGCTGTAATCCTCCGAATTGCAAATAAGTCTACGAAGCTGCGAATTTCCCGCGATCATCCGAGCTCCTGTAAACATACGATAATCCCGGGGGAAAGAAGGCGGCAGCGCGGCGCGGCGCGGCGGTGGCAACTCGGCCCGGTCGAGATACAATTACTAAATTACAAAGTTTAATTAAGGAACAATTTACCGTTGAATCCAAATAGACCGAGACCGCATTCTCCTGGCCGTTCCACCCCGAAATGCAGCAATAACTTTGGCATCGTATCGAGCGGGTAGCTCGACTCGGCTCGACTCTACTCGGCTCCGAGCAAATAAATTTATTTCAAAGATTCCTGCGGCACATGACGAGCCAACGGCCGATCATGCTCTGCCGCTGCCTACGATACACCGGTGCGGCCCGCCATCCTGTGTAGGCATATAGCCTAAAGCATGCCAGCTATTGGCATCTGAGTGGGAGACAAAGAGCTTTGGTTCTAGCCGGGTATTGGACTATTGGATTCTGATCCCCCACTCGCCTCTGCATTCGCTCATTCTCTCTCTATCTATCTCCCTTTCTCCCCCTTTCTCCTGACTACCAGTTCTCACTGTCCTGCTATTACTGGTCCCTAACCCCTAACTCTCCCCCCCAATCTTCGCACACCGCCTTTTTCCTCTTGCAGTCCCAGCGACATCGCGAAAGTTATTAACCCTTAGCCCACGAAAGCTAATTGCTTTTGACGATTTCATGGCAGTCGTGGCTCGATTCGTTCATATTCTTAAGCATCAATTGTTTCCTGTAGATTTTTATATTTACTGCTTCGAGATCGACAATCGTCTTCTTCTCTTCGTTTCTTTTGACAAGGGGTTAGTAGCTTCGACAATTTATTAGTTGGCTTGCGGATTTTATTCATTTATGATAAAACTCAGTAGTAAAATAGAGTAAGTATTCCAGATCATAATCCTAAAACTGGAAAACCAAAAAGGATTGAATTAAGCGAGCCAAAACTGGAAATACAAAATTTATCGTACTGTTTTAGAAATTTAATTTAATTTTACTGTTTTAATTAATTTTATTTTGCATTCAATATTCATTAGGTTGTCCCGAAAGTTCAATAAGAATCGGAGAGAATGATCGACATTGATTTCGACAAAGTAGGTACAAAAATAATTTCACGAATACTCGTGAAATCGAGAGTTATCAAGAATCGCTCACATTTCCATGAAATACGAACATCCCGGGAGTTAAATCGGGATGTATAATCTTTTGGAAAATCGTAGCTCTGTGAAAGGTCGAATTTATTTATGATTAAAGCTCGGCGATCCGTGCTCATTGGCTCGAGATAGAAGCGACCTCGAGGCACGAATCAATGCTATCAGCGCGTTAATTTCGTTTTTCTTTCCCGATTCCAGGATCCCGGCTCTCAGATAGAACCTTCGGAATATGGGATGGCGCGGGTTTATTGTGCATAGCTTCTCCCTGTGAATTTCATTTTTACGAGATATTTTATTTGCAGAAATAAAATGTCAGCGTCTCTATTCATTACTCCATCGGTGCGGGTACGCGAGACCCGTGTCCACGGGCGCGAAACGAAACCTTAAAAGCGAAAACGTAGCAAAAGGAAGAGAAAAAACTTACGACGACGATAAAATGTCCCATCCGTTTACCATATCTGACACATGGCTGACTTATACTACTTCCCATTCGGGACACGTTGTTGTTTCTATCGGAGCGCGGCGCGGTTTCTCTTGCTGTGCGGTGCAACAGCAGCAGCAGCAGTAAAGCTGGTTTTCAGAGCGTTCGATCCTGGTTGGATTTCTGTTAGTCTGTTTTTGACAAGGTTAATTGCGTTTGGCAGTGTGTGCGTCGGCTAAGTGGCGATCTAGTGAACGATTGAGCGAATTAGAATCACTCTTCGGCGAACAATTGGCGTGGACAGCGAATGGGGACAACGATGTCGATCCTGCTTCGGTAGCGTTTGGTCATTTTTGGGACGAAATGGTAGAGGCAAGATTCAGCTATGAAATTAGCCTCGCATCAAAGCTGGAATATTCCAGAATGAGGGAAAAATAAACAGAAAAAATGGAGAATAAGTTTTGTGCTCAAAAATATTTATTAAAATTAACCTTCCCTTAAAGAGTTTCGATTTGCTCATTTTATCGTTTGGCTGAATTTTTATCTTAACTTGTACATTATTTCTTGTAAATGTTGACTGTTCAAATTCGTAGAATAATCTTTTCGCACTTAAGTATAACGTATTAAGAAACAGAAATTTAATCCTGCAGTATAATGGACAAAATGAAACACTTTGTTCAGGGTGGACAAATTGAATTTGAATTTGTAGGGTCAAAAAATATTTGTCATATTTTTTGCATATTTTTCCCTTGTTCTGCAACATTTTAACTATAATTCGAGACTAATTCCATCGCTGTACCTTAATTCTATCAAAACTACGTGTCCTACGTCAACGATTCTCGGAGTACCAGTTGTCCATGCCAGAATTGAACCACTAAATACAGCTGAGATTCTAATAGTGTTTAGTGTAATATTAGTCAGAAAATGCCACAAATTAGTTGGTGTAAAGGAATATAGTTGTGAATACATTTGAACTTGTATGTGCACGTTCGACTAATTGTCGATAATGTACACTAATTGTGTACATTAAGCCCCTAGAGCGCATCGGTGCAGTTAATATTTAAACTTTCTCGAAATTGATTTATTAACGATTAGTGCTGGACTCGCCAAACAAATTTTTTCACTTTAAATCATCCACGATGCTATACATCAACCAATTTCTTTGATGCGCCGTTATAGTTTCGTGCGTCTGTAAGTAGTAGAGGATGAAAATATTACGAGCAATTTAGTTTCTTTATTTTTAAATTTGACGAAGAATAAACTGCCAGTGTAAAATTAGACTACCGATGTATGCTATTGATAACAATTTGCTAATTCATTCAGGAATAAACCGAATCGAGCTGGAAATCCTATGGAAAAGGAGACGATAATTTTTGCGGTGAGTGGGCAAGACCGTTTAAAAATTAAGCGAAACCGCTAGGATAAAATTGTCCCGGTGATTTCGACATTCGTGCGGTGTTGGTTACAAACCTCGAACGACATCCTTCCGTTCACCGGTGCTGTTGTGTACATCCGGTGGGGTTGCGGGACATTACAGGGGAACGGATAACGCGATATCAAAAGTCAAATGATAGGAAGGTTAATGGATGAACGGTGTCGTCGGAATATCCAATCGTTTACGATATCGATTGTCTTTGTCCATTCTTCTCTCTCTCTCTCTCCAATCGTTTCTCTTTTTCTCTTTCTTTTCCGTGCAGCCGAACGGAAGCAGTAAGTAACGTGCACCAATGAGAGACGGAAATAATGGGCAGAAGGCAGCTGTTGGCCACGACCCAGTTCACCTATTTTCCCTGGAATCTTTCTCCTACCATTTCTTTCGTTCATTCTCCCTCGTTCCCTTCTTTATTTTTCTTTCGCTGTTCCGTTCACCCCCTCCCGACCCCCTGACCTATCCCCTTCTCTTCTCCGCCATCCTTTTTTCCTGGCGTGTCCGTCGGAATGAAAAGATAACGGATAAGAATGTAAGGACGTCCGGACGTTTCTCCGTTCACTACCGGCAGATCCTGGGAAAAATAAACCAAGCTAAGCCTGGATAAATAATCTCTCACAAAATGACGGTCGAAACATCTCAATCTCGCTGTACACGAAGCACGGACAATTAATCAAACTATACGACTAGTCACGGTGGTCAAGAACACTAATATTCATAAATAATTAAACTTATCGATAGGCTGCAGATCTCTATGCAAATGAAAATGATCTACATTCGTTGCAAATAATAGAAACGAACTAAAAATTTTTATCTTACTTTAAATAGATAGACTGATAGGCTGACTAATTTAATTAACTTGGTTTAGCTTAATGAAATTAGGAAATAATGTTGGCGTTCTTGAGTTCCGTTAACCTGACTACTATTTTCATTTTTACTTGCCCAATTGTGTTATTAAAGCAATAATAAATAAATAAATGCGCAGTCCAACTATTAGTAGCCTTAAAATAAAATTTGTCTGCAACGATCTTTCCTGAATCAATTTACTGCTGAATAAATAATCTTTCGTAAAAATAGCAATGAAAATATTCAAATTTTGCAATTCATCAAGTGTGCACATTTTGCGACGCTGCATACATGAATGCAGTTCAAGAATCAGGATATACAACGAGGAGATTATATAAACACCCACGTTCGAGTTTCATCGACAATCCTCTTCCCTGGAAACTGTTAGTAATCTCATAAGTTGGGAGCGAATTTTCATGCAAAATAAAAACCGTCAGCTGTTGTTGTATGTACATATATAGAAGCTACTTATACATGCATTGCTTTGGTTTTAGTCATTTTCACCGTGAATGCGTAACGTTTCCTAGAAATGATAGTCAACATATGCAAATCTTACGATGTTATATAGATGAATCGTCTAAATCAGGCCTGTCCAACTTGTGGCCCGTTCGCCCACTTTTTCATTTCGCTATGGTGGGCGGTGATGTTTCCCAACTATTAGACACAGTTGACACTTGTACTGCAAGAAGTGCATAAGTAATGGAGAAACGGACTAATTAATGGTGGGGAACGTGTGGTTTGCGTCGAAGAAGAAGTTGGATAGGTCTGGTCTAAATATTTCTGTGAATAATTTATAAATTGATGATGCTCTCGGCGCAAAGGTTCGATCAATAATCAATAACATTTAAAACAAATTTGCGAGTTTGATTTAAACTTTCGGCGTTTCGATCCTTATGTGGATCATTTTCAAGAAAAAGAAAAACCGCGTCTGTAAAAAAGGTTTAATAATATTTAATTAATTTTACTGTAATGAAAATGGGTTTGATCACTGAATAAAATCCTGTGTTCTTTATAAAGCATGTAAGCTATATATTACAGGATTTTATTCAGTGATCAAACCCATTTTCATTACAGTAAAATTAATTAAATATTATTAAACCTTTTTTACAGACGCGGTTTTTCTTTTTCTTGAAAATGATCCACATAAGGATCGAAACGTCGAAAGTTTAAATAAAACTCGCAAATTTGCTTTAAATTTTATTGATTATTGATCGAACCTTTGCGCCGAGAGCATCATCAATTTATAAATTAACTATCATACGATCGAGAAGAAAAGAAAATATTTCTGTGAATAAATTCAAGAAAAAAAATACAACTTTCAAATTTCATGTACCCAGTTCATATACAAGTATCTCTATTATCAAATAAGATAAATTCAATTGTTCCGTACTTGTAATCAACACTGTCATTTCCCGGTACGTTTGTAGCAAGCTACCCCGTATCGGGAATGTTAAAAATTCGTTTGTTCGTAAATCGGGCAACCGATAAACTGTCCACAGAGCATGATTTCTCGATCCATAAGAGATTCGAGGGCGCCACGAAAAACCCACCCCCCATCCGCCGTAAAATTTTCTTCCGGAGGAAACTTTCAACCAGTCACTAATGCGATAAAGATGTGAAAGAAATGGGAAAGCGGTATAACCAAGACGAAAATAGAGTTTCAGCGTAACGGTTCGTGTCGTCGTCGTCGTCGTCGACGACATCGTGGCCCGCTCCACCGAGAATTCGCGGAATAAAAATCATATTGCACCGAACCTTCCGAACAGCGATCCGTGGAATGTCCAAAAAATCCAGGTAGCCTGCATACCGATGCTTGTGCAGTGTTAAATTGCTTTTTGTGTCGGCCGGTTCGTGCGCGGAATAAAGCAGAGGTAAAACGAAAAGAACTTGCAGCCTCCGCTCATGCTCGGGTGGCAAAATTCACCAAAAATATGTTCACTTGTCGACTTTTTCCAAATTGATTGATTAATATTAAATCACGGTATAAATTCAGCGTGACGAAAAGGCAAATAGTCGAGTCTCTAAACTGGTTCGTTGGAAAATAGAAGGAACAAATACGAAGCAAAGAAAAATGTGTAAAATAAGCAAGAAAAGTCTCTCGTTTTTATTTTTAAAATGGTTACAAATTTCTAATCCCCCCACCCTTAATTGTAAGATAGACAAATAATTGCTAAACTATTAAAAATGAAAAGACAAATAATAATGAAACGATGTATATTGCTTGTAAAAAATCGAAGAAAAATGTGTTACATGAAGAGGAGGGACCAATATGGGATCGACAAGCCCTTTCAAATTTTGTACTTTATTTTAGGAAGGCCACCAAATTTCTAATAGAATTTCCCGTCAGATTAATGGTCAGAGACTCTAACATTCTGCTCTAGGAGGATACCGAAGGCAATTAACCCAGGTCTCGAACGTTGCTAATGGTCAGTTAACAGTGCTGCACTCGCCGGTAATCGAGTTAGAACGTGTTAAACGAATTCTGCGGCCTCGTGCCGGCTATATTTATCGATTCGAGTCTCCACAAACAATTTTATAGTACTTTATAAAAGCTACAGCGCACGTTCAAACGAATTTCCCAATCGTCGCTCTGGAGTGCTCTAAATAAAACGTTCAAACTCTTCCAATAAGAATCCTCGAGACTCTCA
The DNA here is from genome assembly GCA_028454225.1 of Lasioglossum leucozonium. NCBI lineage: Eukaryota > Metazoa > Arthropoda > Insecta > Hymenoptera > Halictidae > Lasioglossum > Lasioglossum leucozonium. Next base: position 9,258,097 of record CM052219.1, on the reverse strand, counting down.
ATCATTTTATCCACTAGAAATCGACAGATTTTCAACTCTGTGAATTCAATCCCAATAATTACCGCTACAGGAAAGAATAAATTCCGATAATATCTGATGGCAATCGCGTCACACCGATTTCCTCCGGTTATTCCCGCGAGGGACCATTGCAATCGGGAAGACAGTGGTGTGCGAGAATTTCTTGTTCATTGTCTACCAGTCTGATAAATTGGAACTTCGAATGTTCACGGTTTCGATATAGGAGATGGTGAATCGCTGGGGAGTTTGGAAAAGGATTGGCATAACTTGAAAGCATAAAACTGCGATAATCCAGCGTACAGATTTGTTGTATCTGAAAGCGCCATTGCTGCGAGACTTCGAGGATATTTCGCATCGGCTGCCAATTTTGTGTGATTGACACAGTAATCTAGATCCATCCCTGTGCAGTTAGAATCATAACGATCCTTGCACTTGATTAATACCAGTTGAGCACTAGAAAGACATATCATTTTTATGAGACATTAACGAGCTGAATAAGTGTACGATAATTTTTAAGATTAATACGCTTTAATTGTACGCAACTTTCGATGTTCTTTGTTCATTTTATTGAAAAAATTATTGTTATTTCGATAGATTAGTAGATATACAGCGGATTTTATGTATTTATACAAAAAAAATGAATAGATCTAGGTGAAGAACATTAAAGGAATTGAAAGATGTTGCATTGTTTTTGACTTTTTAACATGATTAAAAGAGAAAATATATTTCCGTTAAACTTCGATTTTGTAGAATTGACTCGGACCATTTTTATTTTGAAGATCCGCAGTCTAGTAATGACTTGAAACAAATAAGAAGCTCAAGTGTCAATTTTAATGAATTACAACAAACAGAGGAGAGCTGAATGGCGCGATGTAATCCTTTCAGTTTTGATTTCATCGAATGAACTACTTCGCTCTTATGGAATTTCGTGAGGCTCCCGTAGTATATTCAACAAGGTTTTCTTGGAATGGTAAACACTGTCACGGACAGGGCATTTCTCTTGGCTGTCGTGACGTCAAAAGTGCTTCCGGGGTGGATTTTCGTTGACGGGAAAATTGGTACAAGCGTTTTCTGGTGTCCGCTCGAAAGCTCCCGATAAGAATGTGTTAAAGACAGGTTTTGTGCGACGGCAACGTTCCCTATCGATCGCGGAACATCTCTGCTTTTGTGGAAACTAACCGCTCCAGAGGCCGGAACCGAGTTTGATTAACCCGGAAATCAATACATGCATCGGAACATTCGTTGCCGGTCTCCATTGACGCGGCCTTGAAGCTCTTTCCAGGGATAGGACGACACCATGGGGAGGTCAGGGTCATATTGTCCTTGACTCGACACCTGATCTACCTCGTTTGCGCTTCGGTGCAACCCTCATACGCGTGACGGCTCGAATTGCACGATATATTAAACGGCGGCCAAATTCTTTGTGTTTCACAAATCAATTTTGCTAACAAACCCCTTGGCTTCGTATTACACGTGAAAATTTGGCCGTGATAGCAGATCGTTGCTGAATACACTGGGAATAGTTTTCTAGCTGTAGTTTAGTTTCTCTATAATAATAACGATTTGCTGTTCAAATGAAAATTCTTGTAGAAATTGTAACATAATCGAAATGAAACAAACAACGAATAAACAGAACATTAGAAAATTCATTCTACAAAATAGAGTTACAAGTTGAGGAACAGATTGAGCAAGATTGTACGTTGTTTCGAAGACGTTCGCGTAGTCCATTAGAAGAGTCCATCAGAAGTTTAGCGGTCGGGCCGATACCGTTGAGTGATAAATTTCAATTAGAATTGAAATAGCTTCTCATCCCGGGGATCCCGCCCAACCTGGGATTTAAAGCAGACAATCTCGCCCCTACGAGCAATTTATTATCAGCACGAGGAGGACTTCGCCGCCGTAAATGGACTTCCGGCGAGCTGGGGAGACGCGTAGGTGGAACGGTTCGCGTCCATTGTTTCGTCCGGGAACCTGTTATCCGAGTTTTCCGCGATATTTTCTCACCGGGGACCTCTCCATTCGACGCACCTCCGCAGTTTCCTTTCTTATCTAGTCTAGCCAAGATTTGCTGAACCTGGATTTGCCAGAATCAATTGCGCGTTCCTCAAAAATTCATCAGAAATGTCGTTGGCAGCAGTGTTTTCATTATCAATTTAAAAAAAAATATTCTTTACGGTACTTCATGTAGACACGTTAATCTTTTTATTATTTCTGATGCAGCAGCTGTTCATTACTTAATTCAGGCCTGGGCATGATTTCAATGTACCGAGTGTTCGCGTTTTTACTAGACGACGTTTCTCTTCCAAATGGCAACTGTCAGGAATAAATGATAGAGGAAAATGTTTTACTGGGACAGAGATCGTGAAGGGAAACTATGAATTTATCTTGATACTGGCTGTTTACATTTTTAAAAAATGTTTTCCTGTAAATGGCAACAATCAAGAAGCTAGAAGAAAATTTTTTAGACTTATAATATTATTCGAATTTACCTTGATATTTGCTTTCAGGAATTACAGGGATTTATGCATCACCAACCATTCGGTAATAGGAAATATTCTTTTTTAATGGAAACTCCGATAAACTTCAGTAACCCGATCGAATCTTTAACGAAGTGAACAATTTACTACTTGGTATCAGCTCCTATAAATTAATTGAGCCAGCGTTGTAATTATAATAAACTTGGTGTAGCAATCTAACAAGTGGGGGAGTAGATATTGAATACTTTATACTTTGTACTCTGATCTTATAAAAGGAACTAAAAAGTTCCATCCAATTAGAAGTTGCTCGGTCGACAAATTTTCGAAACAGTCGGGGTCTTTGTGCCATCTACGCGTCTTTGTGCGCTCAAAGAAACACAGTAATCGCGTTTTGATCGCAAGCTCGCTTTTCGAAACTGTTCATACGGATATTAATTTGTTATAAATATGTTATTCGAAATCGTGTTATACAAAATTTGGAATTCAAATGTTTTGAATGAAGTAAAGAATCACGATCAATCAATTATAAAATCATTGACTCGAAGTAGTTTTTATTTAATCGCAGTTATTCAACGAATAAACAAATTTGTAACTAAACGAATTTATATTATTCGAACCCAATATTTCTTCTTCGTATCCTTAAAAGGGCAACTTTGAAAACCATGCAATTGAAGCGCCTACGTATTCAAGATGTTAGTGCAATTTTTATCCATTTCATAAAAATTGTCGCGTTGCTGAAACACAATTTAAACAAAATTTGCCTGGAAGTTATGTTTTATCGGTTTTTTCGCGACCAAAGTGAATGCACGAATGAGAAAATTGGACTCGTACAACCAGAACGTTTGCCCGGTTATTATAGGTGATCGAGGGGAACGGATAATACAAATTCTATCCGGGCGGACAGACGGATAGGCCGAATACCGATCTTTTTTGCTCCGGATCATTTTCTCTATAAATCCTGGGGAATGGTACAAGGGGGGGGGGGTTATAATGGAGGTTCTAGTGGTCGCTTTTGTGCGAGCTTATTGTCTTATTGGCTCGCTTCGAAATCCATTTAGGAGGGCAAACGGCGTTAGACAATGGTTCGCATTCAACAAGTAATGAAGCTCACCGATTGGCAGTCTACTACTCCCTCGGTTACTGCTCGAAACTACTCGAGCGGCGCGGCGATCGGCTGATTCCGTATGCTTAGAAGTCGGATTTTCCGTCGGTGGCTCCGATGGATCAATCTGTCTAGACAAGCGAGTGCATCTCAATCATGGCGTTGTTACAACCGGCCGATCGTCCAACGACAGGCTATCTGTTTCGAGACTTAATCCTAGAACATTCTTGCTACATTCCCTATTTTTATCTAGCCTCGTTCTTCAAAGATTGCGCGATCGAATCCATTTCTTCTGAATGCTGGATCTTTTTCTCTCGTCGATTTCATGCAATTGAACTGTTATATGAACATTTATATGAACATTGAATTTCTCTGATATTAGAGAGAAACAAAACTCCTGCACTTTGCAATCAACGCTTAACACTCGGATGATAATAAAAATTACCACGCTGTTATTTAACCCTAAACCTATCATCGGTTTTCTTCACTATTATTAAAATCATAACAACGCTTTCATAGCAAATGACTGAATTGATTTTTTGACTTGGGGACGGGGGAAACAAGAAGTGTCATTTTAATGAAGCATGTGCCATCAAATATCAATCTTATCCATGGTTCCCCGTAATTTTATAATAAATAGAAGTAGGGAAACAAGACATACCATTTTTGTACAACAGCATGTGCCATTATTTCCATGTATCTTGCAGTTAAAGTAGTAAAAAATCGTGTATCTCAGAATGAACACTAGAACACACTAACAAAACAGAATGTAAAATTTTGATTAAGTATGCACCGTTTTTGCACCACACTGAAAAGCCAAATAGCTTATACGGAACCAAAGGGTTAAACTATACCTCGCGTAACCAGAAATTTTCGCCTTTTTCTTATGTAATCCTGTCAATTGTTGCAAGAATATGCCAAAAATCCAAGTTTCAATCCTAGGAGATCAGCGATATTCTGTGTTCCTCTTACCGATAAAAAAATTGTAAATCGCTAAACTTGAAACACTCATAAATTTTAAACCACTGATCTCCTAGGGTTGAAACTTCGATTGTTGCAGGTGCAGCCGACCAGAATGATATGCAGCAGTGAAGTATCTTTATGAAACTCAGCGTTGTTGATATTTGTGGAAGAAAATACGATTTGAAAGTGAAAGTGGTTCGGGTGTGAGAGTTTTCCGAGGGCCGGTATCGCGTGGAAGACTCGCCCAATAAACTAACAGGAATGTTTGAGATGGCAGACCGTGGATTTTCGATGTTCCCACAATTCGGGCCGGTGATGGCGAGGCGATTCGGATTCGAACCTGTAATTGCTCACGAAAGGTTTACTCACGTGGCCGGCTGCCAACCCCTCTAAGGGTTATTTTCACAAAGAGAGAGAGAGAGAGAGAGAGAGAGAGAGAGAGAGAGAGAGAGAGAGAAGGCGGCGTGGAAGAGAAGAACAAGGGAGAGCCGGTAAGTATGCCGATTCAGCGGGACGTTTCCTACTCGATGTGTTCCCGACTCTGTGCACATTATCGTACATGATTGTTGCAAAAATGTCTTATCCTTTATACAGATAATACGTACACATACATTGTATACATGTACCACCTATTTCACGTTCGCCAATCGGTAATTTGATTACCGGAGAGAGTGACCGAGTTGCGTTGCAATTGAACTTATCAAGTTATTCGCGAGAATTGCGCCGAGCACCTGGCTCGGATTAAAGGAAATTGAATTTATTCGCGAGCACGCGTTTCTCTGTGTGGGCGTATCCACGTAAATTATTGGAAAACAAACTGCTCCGTAGGAAAGTGACATAGATCTATACAGGGTATCACGAAAATGTTCGAGTTCCCCGAAAGAGGCGGCTCCCGAGGTAATTTGAAGCGACAATTTCATTGGCAAAATTGTCCGGCTCCGCTTTGTCAAGGAGTTATTAACGAAAAACACGGGCCAATCAGAGTGCGGCCGCGACGCGCGATGGCGGGAAGCGTCCGTCTCGACGGCAGGTTCCACTGAGCGTAGCGTTAGTGTCGCGCCGCGGTGAAGCAATGAACAAGAGAAGGAGCAGAAATTCATGTAATTAGATTTCACTTATATTCAGCCATAGATGCAGTTGCTGTTTCGAAATGTGTGTCATTGGGCCATTCGAAGACGATCTGTACAGCTGACTTCAGGTATAGTGCCGAATGCTGCGGAATGTACGGTCAAACGAACTGCACAGCTGGTGCTAGACAAAAAACGTGAGTTTCGAATTGACACGTTTTAAAGATGTTCTCCCTACCGCGGTTCGAACGGCACGGACTTTACGGAAGACATTTCTGAAGAATTTAGGGTGGGCGTTATTGTTTCGTCGCGAACTAAATTCCGAACGGGACACACGGTCCTCGGTTTCGAAGAATTTGGTTGGAAAATATCAGAGTCGTCTGCTTTCTCTTTTTCTGTCTCTCTCTCTCCACTCGAAAGTTGCTCGAGCCAACCGTGGAGGGAGACGAGTCATCAAGGGTGCGTTGAGCCGGTAATGCAGCGTTCGGCAGAACCCAATCAACGCATCGCCTTGCGTTACCCAATGAACGTTACTACATTGTCCATAGACTACGAAGGAGCTCGCTTCACGATGAAGAAAGTTCCCTGCAGAAACAAATGACTATCGATGTCGAAATCGCTTGTCTTTTGTTCGAATTCAACTGTTTTCGTTCTCGTGACGAACGAACAAAACACGGCTATCCGAGCCACGTTGCGTTCGGCCATTCTCGTCAGAAAAGTCGACCGGACAACATCGTTCCAATATCGTAATTCCAATATCGTTCTAATATCGTTATCAATCTTTGGGAAAACGTCGCGCATTCCCCGCGTTTAAGGCAGGTCCTGTCAGTAAAGCCTTACTGACGAGTCCTCTGACACGTCCGGGACGAAACGCGTTTTCTTCGATCGGCGTAATACGTTCAACCGATTTTCGAACAGGCTGTCCAAGATTAGTTTGGCGGACAGCAAACCGGCGGTTTTGGAAATCGACGCATCAAGGCGTGAACCGCGTCAATTACGAGACCGTAACCGAACAGTTATGCCTGTCGAACGCCGGTGTGGTCAGACAACAAACAGGACACGAGAGGGACCGCTGTAAAACTAGAATTTATGGCAACCATATTCCAAAACATCATCTGTGCATCTGCTAGAAAAGGACAATAGAGGCACATAAACGCCACGCGTACCTGACATTTCTACCTCTTCCTGGGTAAAAGGACAAACTTTTGATTCGAACAGTTTCCACCGACACTTCGTACCAATCTGCAGAGGAAAAAACCGATACATATAAACGCCTTTATGCTTGTCGTCTTATTGTCCGCATAATTAATTCTTAAAGAACTAATTTGTGTAATAAAATAAAAATTGATAGATTATGATGCACTCTATTCTTTCAAATCTCTCTTTCTACAGCTGTTGTCCGAAATTAACGTGCGATAGTGAAATAAGCCCACAGGGGATAGCACTGACAAAAAAACGCTCTAATGCGTCACGAATAGCTCCTATGGTACGTGCCTGAGGAGCTCCGAGCACTAGACCCGCCACGGGGAGCGAGACGCGCGGCCGGGTCGAGGGGTATAGCGTTCGAAAATCGGCCGTCGTGAGCACTTAATTCCGAGGTCTGTTTTATTCAATTAAAATCACCATTTCGACCACAAACTTAGCAACTTTGAAAATTCTGTGAAATCGAAGTAGTTTTTCCAATTCAATAAAAATGTTAAGGTTAAGACCCAGGAGCTTCAAAAATTCCATAAAATAAAATAAAAGTAGTATAAAAGTAATAGTAATTCAAATAGTACTATAGAAATTGTATAGAAGGGATACGGAGAATAGAATAAGTAAGAGTCATAAGGTGACGATATTCTCAGCAGCCTCGAATATTCCACAAAATGAAGAAAACTTAATTCGATAAGGTAAAAATTGAAATTTTAAAGTATACGACAATACTCTCTCAGCCTTCTGACATTTAACAAATTTTAACCGAGAGTACACTGAACGCATCAACGCGAGGATTCATTTAGAAGTCTGTACAAATAATCCGGACTGTTATCAAAAAGTTAATAAAGTATCGAAATTAATTATCCGAAATTTCTCGTGGAGCGTTCAACAAAAAGCACAATCCTCGCAGATTTCGCAGGTAGCTTCGGCCCCGGGTTTTCAGAAGGTGAAAGTTGAAACGATTGATGAAAGCCTGGAGAAAAGCACGGCGAGGAATTCACGAATGAAGGAACGACGATACTTTAATTAATTAAAAACTCACATTGTCGGCAGAATAAACGGTGGATTTTTCATGAATAATAAAGGCAGCTCGAGGGACGCGTGTACGATGGAACTAATGAAAAATGAGCTTTCTGTTGGAATTGCCGGCGTTATTATCTCCGGCTACGCGAATATCTCCCACGTGTCGCGTAACAACGAATGTAGCGGAATAAACAGCAGCTATAATAACGGAACGGAGTAAGAAATTTCCAATCAGAGCCGGCGCATGCAACTAATTAATAGTATTTACTGTCCGTGTGCAACGAGGTTTCCTCCTATTGTTGTACGCATTATAATTATTATTTCAATCAATTTATCTTCTCTCGCTATCTCGCTCTTTTTCTTTTCGCTACTTCGAATCGTCCATTCGATAACTTCGTTTTATCTCCCGACTTGATTTGATCCTTCAAAAAAATTAAAGCGCAACAGCTATTCAGGAAAAATCAATTCATTTACATTCGCAGTGTAATATCAAAGTTCGAACGTTCGTGATGCGCCACGTTCGATGTTATTACCGAGAGCGATGACGATGTTAAACGAAACATGTGTATATCCGCTGCACCGTCACTAATTACTAAGTGACTGCGAATCCCCGAACAGCGAGGCGAACCAAGATAATTGTTTCACGACAAAGGTTTATCGAATCTTGCCACCGCGCCGACGGGATATAATCCCGCTGCTGCTTCTGCAAACTTGCCGCCATGAGCACACGTAGAACAACTGGACCATGGTAGAACAGTGGGGCTGCAATATTGCAGCGCGGTTTTGCTTGCAAAGAGAGCCCGACGCATTATTGATCCGCCGCAATGATGCTTCTGCAGTCACTAATAGCATTCAATGTAGAACCATGTTTGTTCTTCTTCGTTATACACTCCCTCGAACTTTTACTGTTTCACGCGTTCATTGATCAACATCATCAGTAATCAGAAATATTACGTATACAAAACCACTTGGGGACCAAATGTTTATTTTTAAATTTTTCACTACAGAACACTTAAAATTCCATACACTATTCCGGCGCAAATAATCCCAGATTCAAATAAGTATAACGCGTCACGTGACCGAGTTGGGGCAGAAGCGTGGGGAATAGCGTCGTAAAGGGGGAAGGTAGAGTGGGAACACAAGTCTTGTCCCAGGGACCTTCTTGTGATCTCACCACAGTACTTTCGGCGCGATCGACGCAGTCATAAAAAAATAGTTACCCTTCACGATCTCTGTCTCTGCTCGGACCAGGCGATGGGAGCTAGATAGCGACATTACTGTATTAACCCTCCTTCTCCTGTGCCGGAGTCACGGATTTCGCGTCATATTAGAGTAGGAAGGACCTCGAGTATGGATTAGTGAAGTATCGGTGTGAATCAAATTGTCTCCGGCACAGAACTCCGCGCTTCAGTAGTCGGATAGTTAAATATCGAAGAGACTTGTTTCATATCAGAGATGATGGACGATACAAGTCACCATAGAATTTCGAGATCTCTCCTCTAGAAGTAACAGACCATGTTGAACTCACTCGAAATTGGAGACACTACGGACCACTCCGCACGGAATACTTCGAACCCACGCGAAACGGTGAATGAACCACCCGATCCGTATGGATCGAAGCATACAGGCTCCACAGATACAATTCCGGACTCGAGAGAAACGATACAAACCACTCCAGAGCCCAAGTGATCCGTCGTAGATTCCGCGAACTCAATAAATTCGACATAAACCGTCACAAACACAACAAACCACGATCAATCCAAACCGAAAGATACAGTTCGTCATAGACCCTAGACATCCACAGGTTCTCTTGTGTTAGGAATAGTCTGTGCCGGGTCTATTGACTTTACAAAAGTCTGCATTGTGTTCCTCTAATCGAAGTTATCTGTTTCCTTTGGTGGGCAATTGTCTTTGATACGAAAATTGCATCCGAAACGTTCGGGGACTGCAGCATGGATTATTCTGCATCTTGAAAGGCTTTGTAATATTAAGCTCAATTTATAATAATTGGCAAATGGCACGTATTGATATAGATCCGCTGAAAATTCGGAAGAAAATGTCAAGCATCATTTTGGACAACTACCTGGACAATTCAGTAAAAATTGTGAGTAGCACATATATCTATGAATACCACCATATATCTATGAATTTTAGTCTTCACTGTTTCCTCTTTTTACTTTCGCCCATTGCTCGTCACAGTGTACGACGTTTTAATCTGTAGCGAGAAAAATTTCCATAGCTCGATGCGTCAATTTGACGGATTGGCAAGCCGGAAGAAATCGTAGAAACTCCCACAGGCTGCCGCCGATACAATCCAATCTCTCCGGAGGTCTAAAAAGTTGATCTCGGATGGAAAAGTCGCGGCAGACATTCCAGAAGTTCTTTTACACGTCGCAGAGAGAGGGGGGAGTCGGGACTCGACGGTGTTCTTCGTGACAAAAGGTTCCTCTTGTGTCGCTAATGCAAATTCCGATAGGCGGCCGTACGTACGGGTGCGCGCCAGGTTCAGTCCTTTGAGGTTGCGAAACTTCCGAGAAGTTGCACGGAGGAGCAATAAATTTTTGTTCTATTAAAACCCCTCGGCGAAACAACGCGTCGATGATGTTCCGAGGCTCCCAGTTATTTCCAGCAGTGTCGCTAAAGGAGTCGTCCTCTCGCGCCAGTTACGGAGGCTGCGGTTGATGCTCTCGAGAGATCTCTCTCTTCTCTCCTCTCAACCTCTCTCTCTCTCTCTCTCTTTTCCTAGCTCACAATGTGTACCAGGGTGTACACTGTCTTTACGCACACACAGATTTACAAATACACCGGTCTCGGAAGATGAAGCAATGGGCAGAAATGGGAAAAGGGGAACAAAGCTCGCTGTTTCTTCCTTTCTTCTTTGTACAAGGTGTGTTCAGAAAGTTCTGACGCTTTGTTTAGACCTACAGTACTGTCTCGATGTTTGTTCAAGAGTATGCGCACGATATCGCCAGTACTGCAGGGTTTACCTTTGAACGAACCTAGAAGCTGGAATATTGGAAGACAGAATATACTTTCTTTCAATAGAACTTCTTTGTTTTTTTATTTTTTTTTTTTGTGAAACTTGTGCCAAAATATGTGTAACACTTGTGTGATTAAAACGAGTCCAAGCACGACACGATTCGGAGTACACTTGTTTGTTTATTGAACGATATAGCAGAACCTCTATCATCCGAACTATTCATCCAATGTCTGATATCTAAATTCTTCGTTACAAGCTGTTCAATTTAATGCAATATCTAGCACTGCAGCTGCGGTAACTGTTGTATTATTTGAACATTCGCATGCCACGAACTAGTTCGGATAATCGAGGTTCTGCTTGATCGTGGATTAAACGAGTAAATAAGATCTAAATCGTGTCGTGTTTGGTATCATTTCAACCAGAAAAATATCTGGAATATGTTGGTAACAATTTCATTAAAAACAAGTTGGCTGCTAACAAATTTGATCAATCATGTTTAAAAATTGCCGAAGACGTAATACGCTACACTGATACAAGAGCAATAAGCTTTTGAAACGGAAAGTGCTTTGGTAAATGCAATGTTTATACATGAAATAATCCTTTCTTTCATTTGTTTCATTGATTTCACGCGTTTCTGAACATTTTGAACACAGTTTACATATCCCCGCGCAATTTCCCTCGTTCTCTCTCACGGCGCACCAGGGTACTTTCTCCACGCACACCGGTTTATAAACAGCGTTGGAAGATGAAGCAATAGTAAGAAAGAAGAAAAGAGTTCCGTAACGGCGCCCTCTTTCCCTTATCTTCCTGTTTCGCCGTTTCTCCGTCTTCCTTTCTTCTTTGTATTTCCCCCGCGCAATTTCCTCCCTCTTTCCCAGTAGCAGCAGCCTTTACCTTCGGCAGCCAGAAGAAAGGGAAGAACGGGGGGAACGATGCTCAAGGGAGGGTGAGTCGAGAATGCGGCTGGCATTCCACGCATCTCTCCTCTAAGCCATATTAAATCCATCTAACGGGTGACCTACTACCGACACCGCACGCTACTTTAGGGGTTGGTTTATGTTAGGGCTGCGACAATCATCGGAGCGCACAGTTTACCGTGGTACGGAATGAAAGCTTTTATCATCGGGATTTGCGAATTTTTGTGCTAAATAAAAATTGAATCATAGTATCGGATTACGCGGCATGTTTACACTGCTCGATGACCGATGCAGCTCGAGGGGTTCAAAGGGACGTAGATCGTGGAGCTCTGAGGGAGCTAGATCGCGACTTTACTGCACTGTTAAATTGCGTATCCGTTGTTGTTCTTCTCTAAGTAAGTATTAACGTGCAATGTGATTAAAGTGTTCAGTACAGGATTTGGAGAAAATTTTGCAACGAAATGTGGAAATTTGTTAGATTCCTGACACCACGGGATACAGTTCCTATAAAACATTCACGCGGTCGTAATTTAAGTATGAAAGCCCCGATGGCGTTCGCGTTCCGAAATACTATCACGGATCGATGGCAATCCTTCGATGACCGTTGTCGGTTCCAGCAGTTTGGGTCACGTAGTTGGCGCGGTTGGCACTATACGTCACTCTCCACTGGAAATAGCTATGAATTCCCATAGCAATCTACGCAGCGAATGAGAAATAATGGCTGGCTGACAGTCTATCATGTGATCAAGATCTTGACCTGTCCCTGAACAGCCTTTCTCGATCGAGCAACCCTTGAATGGTTCCTCCGGGGATCAGGAATCATTTTTTTTCTGCCATCCACCACTGTCTGAAACTATCATAAAATTGATTGACCCAGAACCGAGCACTGGTTTTCTCTGAGAAAATAATCAAATTTTCACGAGTTCTTCTTCATCGGTGCCACTGCGGTTTGGAGGAACGGTTGGAACGCGAGCATCTTGATTCTCGCGTTATCAGACTCGAACTCGACTCGCGGGAAATAAAAACTCCTTTGAGTCGCGGCGGAATTCGATTTAGAATGCAAAGTTGTTTGCGCGATCTCCGGCGAGCCTGTTTACGAGCGAAATAAACGAAAGCGTGAATCGTATTCCCCTGCAAGAAACATGAGGACGGGACCTTGGGGTTACAAGACTCGTTTCCAGGGAGATTGATCAGAGCCGTGTGCACGAGCATTCGATATCCGACGCCCACGGCTGTGAATCGAATTAAAAATTCCTGTCGCGAAGTAATTATTCAGACATATTCAAAAACATCTTGCGAACTCAACTTTCCCCAGATGGTGTAAAATAATTACTGTACTAGATTTACAGTCAATTCCTACATTATTATCAAATATCTTTGTATTTGATAAATTGTTGAATGTTCAAGTGTGATATGAGTTACAAGTAGAATGCGGATTTTATGAATTTAAAACAAAAAAAAGGCTGAACTTCACTTCAAAAACCAAAGATTTAAAATTTTTTAGCGCGATCCTGTAGATTTTGCCGAGGAAATATCATGGACGAAAGTCCATGTTTTAATGTCAGGAATTCACTGCTTCAAAAGTTATGTGTGTGTAAAATTGAGCAATTTTAAGCGTTTTTGACAGGTAAGAGCGCCGCCATAGTGTTTTTAAATTCTTATTAATTCTAATTAAATTTCTCATGTCTTAGAACAAGTACTAACAACAATCAAATCTTACACTGTTAAATAAACGTTAGTACTTCCTCGATATCTGTGAAAACCCAGAAGAACTAAATGGGTAATTTTTCCACTTACTAGTAAAGTACACAGAGGAATGGGCTCTTTGATTGGACCAACGATTTCGAGAGAGGATTTGCAAAATTGGGACATGGAAACTGACTGTCGAACAGCAAAGGAACCGAATGGGACCGGCGATAATGTGGGCGTAATTAAGTCTGTGTAGAAATATGTTATTGGAATTAGATGTCGGGTTATAATTACGGTGAGTGTGTCAAAGCCTTCCCATTGAATAGTTCCAGCTTTGTAAGAGGAAAGCATTGATAAACGACGAAGCTATCTCTCTCTCTCTCTCTCTCTCTTTCTCTCTCTCTCTCTCTCTCTCTCTCTCTCTTTCTCTCTCTGTGGTATAAAGGCTGGTGTAGATGTATGTAGTGCGTAGAACATGCTAATTCTGCGATCCGGGAATTAAATCCTCATTCGAACTTTGTAATGAGAGGCACGTGCATCCCCGGTTTGGCGATAACGTTAAATTTGCCGCGCTGCACCGTACTCCGCTTCATACGCTTGGAAATCAATAGGAAGCGAAGAATCGTAGACGCGTGGAGCCACTTCCTTCCTGCATTAACCCATTGCGCCCGATTGCACACTCTAATTTATTGCAAATCAAGCAGACAGTTCAGATAATGGCTAAAACATTAACGATGATTCCCGATAAAACAGAATTATGCGAAGATGCAATTTCCGATAAATATATTTGTCGGAATATTTTATAATTATTTTTCTCTGAGACTGGAAATGCGTGAACTTCTTTATACTCGGCCGAGCACAAGAAATCTATTGTAAATCTAAACAATTCAAATATTCCCTCCGAAGAGACACAAAGAAATGATTGTGTAAAACGTAATTGCACGAAGGTACAACGTTCTGTAAACATGTTTATAATAGTATTTCACAATTATTTCACCCGGGCTTGGAAGTTTGTTATTAACTCTGGCGTAGTCGACTGAACGTAAGAAGTTTTAAATTGAAACACCCACGTCCCATAGAAAGTTCACAAAGCTTTTGATCGATCAATTGAAAACTGATTTTCGAGAATTGCGTTCTCTCACATCCTTTTCAGACAATAGACCTTATAGTAAATGATTTATTATTCATGCGGAAGAGTCAAAGGGCACTGTACTGTGAGTTCATGTTCAAAAACTTCAGATGAAAGGTAACAAAGAAATTATTATTGTATTATTTGGTCCAACGAACTTGTACTGCGCGTCGACGATTGTGTCAAGGGTTATCGCATAAAAAATTCGAGATGCAGGAATTTCAATTTTTGGTTGTAAATGAACGTTAGGTGATGCGATGGAAAATATTATATGAATAAAATAGCCTGTTCTAAAATATATCATTGAATTTGACAGGATTTATTTCCCACCGTTTAAGCAGTCTTCCAGACATATAATACACCGAGAACATCAACAGAATTCTAGTTTTAGAACGCTAACTGCACGATAACGACAACTCGAAGTATGTATACGGCTCTGTTTATCTTTTTCCAACGACCAAATGCGCCACACCTCTGATGTCTCATTACACTATGTATACTTCACTGACGCACGGGAAACTTCAAAGCACGATTGTCATTACTTCCAAGGACTTCGGTTGCAGTATTATAAACCGTAAGACTTCTAGGACTGGTTGAACCACAGCGTAGTTCCTACGATTCTACGTAAATGGTTATAGGTCAATATTATCGGAGTGTTAACTCTTGGCTATTGTTAGGATAGCTGTTAGGTACAACTTCGTTTGGTGTGAAGTAAACTGGAACTAGTATAGACAATACTTCACATAATTGTACATAAACATTTGCAGAACAATGTTGCTGATGTGTTGGCTCATGTTTAACCTTAAATGTATACCATAGTGTTAAGTTGCGTTATGTTTGGTAATCAAACACCAAGGTACATATTTGCTATACTTCTATTAATTTTTTACTATTTTTGTTCGTCTTTTGCGACGATTTGGAACATTTTTCTCTGATTTTGAATATTACTATTATTACTTACAAAATCTTCATGAAGAAATGAAAACCAAATAGAACGTTATATCTTCTTTAAATAATTTTAATAAATGCAAAATAATGTATTGTCATCTCTACATTTTTAAAATTTTTACAATTTTAAATTTCATCTGAAATTTCGTCTACACATAATACAATCTCGATCGAAAAAATGTTTTCAGCTTGTCCTATGAGCTTTACAGAGCCATGTTAAAACAATGATCAAAACATTCCATTCCCAGAATCAAAGAATAATTCTGTGTTGATTAACACATAGCCTTGCTCTCAGGACAAAAATCTCTGTAATAGCTTGTGTTGATTCTCCCTCGAGACGTAGCCTCGCATCCGAGCTACATAGTGATCTACAAAATATCCAGACCAAAGTAGTCTCGGCTTAGGACACAGACCTAGGTGTCGTTGATCGGAGCTCCGCCGAAATTTAGGGCTTCTTGCTTGGCTAGCATTAGTGGCCCGGATTTTGGGGGGAAAACCGTGAAATCCCGCTTCTGTCGAAGGGGATGGAAAAGATGACGGAACAAAGAGCGAAGGAGAAATGCAGAGAGAGAGAGAGGGAGGGATGGAGAGAGAGAGAGAAAGCTAGGGAATGGAGGAGGGAATGCAGAGGGTAGGGAGAAATTTCGGTGTTTGGCAGCAAACCTTAGAAACTCGAGGTTCTGGGGCGCAATGCGCCATCTGGCAGCTGCCCAGAATAACCACCCCTCTCCGGAGGGTTGCTATCTCTTTCTGGTGCAACACCCACCTTCACTTTTCTCCCTCTTCCTTTCTTCCAGTCTGTTCCCACCGCCCGGAGTCCGCCAGCTCGCATGCAGAAAAGGACACGAGGGGAGAAACAAAGAAAAACCAGGGGACGCAGGGGCATTCTCCTAAGACAAAGAGAAGAGAATGAAACAGGCACACGCACGTGCACACCGTTGCACCGGGTCCCTTTCTCCTACCAGCTGGCTTTATTTCGCCTGTTTTTTTCGTATACTCGTCGAGAGATAGCAGCTATCTCCCCTACCCTCTCGCGAATCCCACTTTTCCTCTTGTTGCTTCCTTCCGTTTCCTTATGCCAACGTTCTCGGTCACCTTCGCGGCAGATTTGCTCCCCGATTTCACCCTCTGCCTACCGTCCCTCCTTTCAGCCTCTTTTCTTCGTCCTCGTCCCTCGGACCTTCTTTCTCTTTTTCTCTGATTCTATCTCGTACCAGGAAACCTTGGATTCACCGGGTGTGTTTTGTTTGCATTTTAATCGACCCCGGGCTATGCACCTCAGGATTTTGGCCGGCTCCATCGTCAACCAGCTCGTCGTTCCGGTTCTTGCCTCCTGGACCTACCCCAACACGCGCCATCAGCCTGAATACACAGGGGAAAATTGGAATCCGCGTGATTCCTTTCATTGTTTTCGCCCGTTTCATGGCTCTATGCCTTTCGGAGCCCCAAGGCGCCCTGTCGACGCACTGCCAAATGGAAAGTCGATGATCGCAGGGATGGCAGTGACAGTGGTGAGGATTTTCGAATGGTGTTGAAACTGTCGTGCGAGGATTTCGTTTCCTAGCACATTCAAAAGATTATTTGGAAAGACTGTATACGCGTATTTTATATGTTAGTGAATGTAGAATATTTTTTAACGTCTTCGGGAACGATTTTAATTTCTCTGCAGTTATCTAGAAATTGCAGAGAGTGCAGAAATATCTTAGAAAGAAGTAAGCGATGTATTGTGAAGGTAGAGGCTTCAAGCTTTAAATTGAGTGCAGAATTACTCTCGTACGATTTTTTCTTTTTTCTTTTTGCAAAGTTACAAAGGTTTGGATGTAGACAATTTTGCGAAAATTGGACATTTAGTCTACAAATAATTTTATGGAGTCACTGTAATACCGTCTCTACTTTTCTATCTTTAGTGACGCGCTGAGTCAAAGAACTTCCCCGAACGTGCACAGCAGAAGAAAATTCTGACGTTGCTTTGGGGATAACTTCTTTTCTGTGGCCCTTGGCAGAGCGTTGGGAAAGGAGCTTCAATTTACTGTAATATGAACAATATTAAGGCGATAGAATATAGTTTATAGTTCCTTGGACTCGCTGAAGCATTTCTTATTAATATTTTAATTTAGCTTGAAAGACGGTGTTGGATCTTGACAAATGTCTGTATAATACATAAAATGGCCCACATTGCTGTTTAGATAATTTCTCTTAGTTAGTTTAAATAATTTAGATAGGTATTGTGATTAAATCCCAAAGTGGTCTTTGCCATCTGGATAAATAATAATCCTCAATTTTAAGGCAACGAACCTGATATTGAACGAACTTTCTATTTTAAACATGACACGATCCAGCTGTAGATTTTCATGCATTTGTAAAACCGGGGAAATTGAAAAATACGAAAAGGAACGTATACGCAAACAAACAATTAGCGGTTTTTTTTCTTTCTAATTTGCTAGAAGAAATCTTCCACTCAACAAATTTTTTCATGATTTTAATTTCCTCAAAACAATCTACGAAAATTGAAATTTGCAAATAGATCCACAGTCGAGACATAATACCAATTTAATTTTTAATTAAAAGTACCTAATTGAAAAAATCTGTTTGATCAGAATTGATGCAATTCCTATGTAATTTTCAGTAACTCTCCGTTTGAGCCATGCACCGTTTAATCAAAATTGCATTCTGTATAAAAGCGCCGAGGACGAAGATTGCATTAATATAGTAACGCTATTTTATAATATCGCGAAGCTTGGATAGCTCCCGTCCATTTTTCAATTCGTCGTATTATCGCGTGTGATACATTCCGGATTATTTTAACGCCATGGCGATCGAACTGGTTAAGAACGAAATTCAATTATCGCGGAGAGCTCCGCGGAGGGAAAGAGAGATCCAATGGTGCAGTGGCGTGCAGTTTTACGAATGCGGCCGAAAGTGCAACGAACCTGCAGCACTCCTGCAGCCGCGTATACCGACCGACGGGACCGACGACCCGATCGATCGAGACCACTCGATTACCGGTGCAGACGACGAACTTCTTCTGGCTATGCTAATCATTCTTTAGGGCCATTTCCACTTCGGGGAAACTCACTGTGCGTGAAACACTGTGCAATTAATCAGAAAACTGCATGTCGAACCACCAGAAAAATTCGATCGAGAATCTCTTTATCGGGACCGATGAAATGTCACTCTCTCAGACTTTGGTTTGGACTTGCTCTCATTTTTATGAATGAAAAATCACAACTGACCTTACCATTTATAGTTTAAGTTAGAATTTTGCGAGGTGTTAAGCATATTTTAAGCAGTTCAAAAAATTCGAAATAGAACTACAGTAAAGTCGCGATCTAGCTTCCATCGCCTGGTCCGAGCAGGGACAGAGATCGTGAAGGGAAACTAGAAGCGACGAAAGTATAAAGAGACAGGGTCGAACATAGGAAAGGAGAACACATGTAAGTATAATAGGAAATTTCAAATTTTCAATTTTCAAATTTTCACATTTTCAAATTTTCAAATTTCAAATTTTCAATTTTCATATTTCAAATTTGATGCGCGTCGGAGTCTCATGGTCCAATCGGCCCTAAATTTTTTTCAGATCATTTTCTTAATACTTGTCAGAATTCTGAAGGGGAAGAGACCAAAAAAATTTTTTTCGTATAAAAATAAGGTGTACCCTAGTAAACACGGACCGCGTGGCCGAAAACACTCCATACGTGTATAATAAACCAGGCGTGAGCCACTCGTGCTCCGAGATCCGATGACGTAGAATCGGTAGTCCGACTATCGTGCTCCGGGACCAGTGCGGACAGAACTCACGTGGCCGGCAGGGTGGGGGTAACCGATTCTACGTCATCGATTCTCGGAGCACCAGTTGGCCATGTCAGAATTGAACATTTGAATAAGAAAAATGCCAGAAATGAGTTAGTGAAAGTCCTATAAAAAAAATAATGAAAAATAAAGAAATTTTGTAATTGGATTAGTAGTGGTTTACGCTACTTTATTGGATTACGCGGCATGTTTTCACTGCTCGTTAACTGAAGCAGCTCGATTTAGATCGGGAGTTAGATCGTGGAACTCTGAGGGAGCTAGATCGCGACTTTACTGTACTGGTTCAAGGATCAATAAAATATCATTTTTACGAATTTTGATTTACCGTACGTACGAATTTTTGAGAATAAAAAATGACAAGTCAAGTTACCAATTCTATGTCCTTTTTACGAGGCATTATTACTTTTTTTATAGTAAAGTGGTATAAAAAACTCTAGGAAGAATAATTGCTTCAGAATCGGCAGAGTGCTATTTTTATGAACAAAAAATGGACTTGTAATTGGAAATGTCTTACCATTTCAAGTCAAAACTTACACTGCTCTTTTACGCGACACTAAGTACTTTTATACTAAAGTGATTTGAAGATTGTCCATTATATATGTATTAAAACATATGTATATGATGATTCCATTTCAGAAGAAATTCGATTAAAACTAAAAACAAGCAAAAAATAAAAAGTTCCAAAAAAGTCACCCGGCAAAAGCATCACAATTAAGCACGCCCACAAATATCGAAGTTAAATCAACAGAATTCCAATAGAAAATAATGAAATTTTAAATAACAATGTGGCGGACGCACTCGGGTTTCATCAACAGAATTCATATGAAACAGAACATCCATTCAAGTTTAACATTTCATATTAGCCGATTTAATGACTCGATCAACAGCGAGGTCGATTGCACCTTAATTAAATCCTCGAGCAAGTAGACTGTGGACTTTCCGGGAGATTGAAATTTTCGCAAATTAATTGACCGACGCATAAGGAATGCCTGAACGTTTCAGGTTTCCTCGATTCCCGAGATTCTGCGGGGATCAAGCAAAAGTTCCCGAAGCAGCTTGTGTTTGTACAAACGGCTGATATCGCGACAACGGTATCGTCGCCTGCTCTAAATCCGCATCCGGGCTCGCAGTTTCGGTGCAATTGCAACGGGCGGCGACTTTGGCGCGAGCAATTCGCGGGGCACGCAATGTTTCAAACGGAAAGTTTTCCGCGAATGCTTTCGACAGTCGCGAAAATCGCCGAAATCCTGGCCGAAATTAATGCTTTCAATTCCGGAAGCGAACTTTTAAGACGCGTGTAATTAGACTGCGGATCTTTATGCACCGTGCGAATTTTCCGCAGCGATTGCCATCTGCTGCAACCAAAGAACCATTCGTTTCTAAGTGTTTGTCTTTTCTAATTTTAATATCAAAATGTCTTACACAAATGAATATACATAAAACATACTAACACTCTGTATAAATCGTGAAAAAAATTGAACAATTGTCTTGTATTACCGAAACCAATATTAACATAACGTCAGAGTTTGGTGTGAAAATTGTTCAAAAATAAAAATTCCCTCGATGAAATCGTCATGTTTAGAGTGCCATAATCTCGAAACAATTGTGATAGAAAAAAAACTGCAAAAATATTATGCATGGATACCTGATTCGCCAGTATAATACATCCAGACAATTCCTCATCTTCGATTTTATATTTCGACCAGAATTTCGTGGTTTCTCGGCACAGCGGGCCGCAGCCGTCAACCCAGTTATGACAACCGGATGTTAAATCGCCGAAGAAAGGTTTCGGCGGGCTAGTTTATTGTGCAATATCCTAGGGATCCTATCCGTTCAGTTTTCCGGTTTGAAATAGAACGTAATTACCGGCCGTAAGAGAAATTAAACATTCAAATGTTCCGCGTAACCGACCGAAATGCAATTCGCTGGGCAACGCCCGGGTTTCCGGGGCCGCAGAAAATTCTGCGTTTAACAACGTTATGGCCTCGCAATCTCGTGAATTGCAGCCACTTCGCGCGATGGAACGTTTTATCCAACGCAACGGCCGCGGCCGGCCGGGCCGTGTATGCGATACCGTTCGCGGCGTACGTGAGCGCTGAATTATTCAGCGGCCGGATTCGTAAACACGTGGTGGAATCTGTCGATTGTACAGTCGACCGCGAGCGGGAAGACAAACGAAAAGAAAAGGAGGCAGCAGATTGCCATTAAAATTGGAAATTAAATCTCTAACCGCGACTCCTTTGCGCGTTTTATTCCGCCGCGGGATGAAAGCGCTTTAACGACTCGTGCGGCTGCAAAATTCGATCGACAGCTTTGCAAAAATCGTGAACGATTTCGTATAATCTATCGTGACGAATAGTACGTGATGTGTGGTAGTAAAGAGTCGATCGTCAGAGGGAGAAAATTTAAATTGATTATCTCGAGCCACTTCTACTGTAGACCGACTCGATACATTTTATGTTTTCAAAAACTTGGATGTATAATTGACACAATTTTTTTACCAAACATGACAATCAATTTTTAATATAACGTACTAAGTAAATCACATTTTGTGAGAATATTTTACAGCAATTATTATCACGATTAGCAGATTTTTATGCAAACTAACAATTTAACCATTTGAACAAGTTGGAAATAATCCAACAGTATTTTCGAATAAATCTTTTTACTATTTTGTATTTTATCTACTTATTTTTGTTATAAATGTATAAAATTGGCACTCCAATCACAATGAACTTTCTTTTCGTTGAAGAATAGCAGAATACATGTTTCTATTTTTCCATGGTCTAGAGTGTCAATAAAAATCATAGAAGAATTCACGTATTAGCACAAGGGTTAAACAAACGGACAAAGAAGTATGAGAACGCGATACCATTTAATTTAGCGTTTCCACCGAGCAGGTGGAAATTGCAAAGAGAATTTCTCCGGTACGTTCAGGTGGCGAAACGCAGAAGGTAACAAAACGACCAGATCTATCTTCAGATGGTTCTATTTGTGTAGCGAGCTGTGTAAAGTGCAGCGGAAAAGTATTCGCAGGGAACGAACCGCGCGGATTAAATATTTACCGCGCGTCTTCTCTTTTTCTGCGCGAGCCAAGTCCGCCTGACAAGACAGGCGATTCATTTCTCTGATTAAATGTCGCATTTGACAACGACCCCTTCGGTTACGATTTAAGCGTCCGTGGATCCGATTCGAAAAAACCGAGAAAATATACCTCGGAAAAATGTATTTCACCATCGCCGGGGCACTTCGCGGAAAACTAATTCAGTAGCGGCCGTCGCATTATGATTGACAATTTTCTGTCAGTTAATGGCCGAGAAAACTATCCCGTCCTTTATACTTCTCAGCTTAGCAAACTGTTTCTTGTTTTCGAGAGCCGCTTGAAAGCCGTCCTTCCGTAAAATGTCGCTCTGGATTAAATGCGACGCACGGAATCAGCTTCCTGCGAAATCTGTGGACGTATAAAATGTAATTTCTGTTTTCTCTGATTTGTAATCGATGTTATAACGTAGTGTCGTAGAGAGTGAACAGTTCGATTACTTTTATTTTTATCGGTTCTAATTGTTCCAACAAATTAGCATCGGCTGACGCGTCTGCCTACGTCGTCTATGAGAACATTGCTTCGTTCTGACTTAATGAAACTCCTTTCATATTTCTTGAGAATCTTCGTGACTTTTATTGCTAGATCGTGCGTGAATAAATTAACTTCTTTAATCGTGCCCTACAAAAGACGTTTTAATAATTTAGTTGTTCACAGGCCAAATCCATTAACCAACTTTCTTACATTCTGCTGCCAAAACAGTTGATCGATGCTCAACATTTCTCACTGAATACGAATTTCCTTCAAAACTAGGAGATTTTATGCATTCATGAGTGGAATAAATGCAAAGCAGTAAATTCGACGAATTTAAAAGTACTGTTCTATTATTTCCAACTCATTGAGATTATTTAAAAAAAGGAAAACAATATTTGTGCACCCGGTGCATCTTACAACGAACACAACTGCACATAATAGTAATGAGACTTACCACTACATGGAAGAAAATATTGTGAGAACGTTTAAAAATTAATGTCTACTACTTCATCGATTTTCTTAAGTTTTAATTTGGCAAACATTTGGTTGCTCGATGGCAGAATAAAAACTTTGCAGTGGATCATTTTTAAGCCGTTTGACAGATACAGCGTCGACGCATATCTTTCCGACTGTTCCAAAGGAGGCCGAAATGATTTTTTGCGCAGAGCAAATTTCGCTTACCAGTAGGAAATCCGTAAAATTCGGAAAGGAACAATAAATGTCTCGGTTAAAATACCCGTATCGATATTTCCCGACCATGACCGGATCTCTTAGCGTGTGCAACGTCGTCTCTTATTATTCACGGCTGCAATTCGCCGCAACGAATTTTAATAAGACGCCGGCCGGCGCGAACTACGCTAAACATGCTTGATCTTGGCACTCATAAATATGTAGAACAGGAGCATTTGTTTAACCGAGTAATTTCATCTACAAACAACGTTCAGAACCGAAAGTTGAAAACTAAAAAATCCGAGCATCAGGGACAGTGAAAATCAATATTGAAACAAAAGAGCGTGGGAAGCAATTTTCGCGAAAAATATTTACGCGAAATATTTCCGGTGAAAAAATGCGCGGCCGCGGCGCGCTCGGCTTAGAGGAACGAGCGTTTTCATTTTAACGATGTACCGGCCCAAGAATAATAATAATAAACGCAATTTATGGCCATGGCAGGCAGCGCGAATAATGCCGAACCGAGTTGTCGAGCTCGTCGAACATGCTTCAGCGTTACCGCGTGCCGGAAAAGTGAAAATCGCAGAAAACCTCGGGTACACTGCTCGGCTCCTGTGCTGCGAACCAATTAGCTCACTGCAATTGTTCAATAGTCTGAACTTTAAAAAAAAGTCGACGAAATGTCCATTTTCCAAAATATAGACAGTGGGCTTTTAACTTAAATATTTTCGTTGTTTTTAATGTTACAAGAAAGTGACTAATTGTAAGGAGAAAAATGTATTTCAGAAAAGATTTTTCCGGAAGTCGTATTATTTGATATTTCAAGGTCATTTTCCTTTTTTTTTTAGTGAAATGATATATTTTGATTAGTGCAGTTTAAGAAGAACGTATAAAGATGTAGAAAAAGACATTGTATTTATTGTATAATATGTTGACCTTCAAATGGCCTTTCGAAGGAGTAATTTTATTTTTGTTGTACGCTCCATTATGTATATTATTATACTTTGTCCATTCTATTACGTACACCGTCATTTTATTTTTATTATACAATGTAATATTCATTTTTGTTGTTCGCTGTATCATGCACAGTATAATTTTATTTTTTGTTGTACGCTGTACCAGAGAATTCTACTATAAAGATGGTGCGGCGTCGATGGTCTCGTTCATAGCACAGTATATCAAACGAATCGAAACCCGTACAGGGTTCACCAACAACTAGCCAACTCTGACGTGTGAATTATTCATGACCACTCAAGAATTCCGATCTCGTAACTTTGCGAATTAGCGATAAACGAACTCGAGTCAATTTTCTGCAAGTTACCGCCTCCCATTGTCGAAAGTAATAATACCTCGGTTGCGCAGATGTCGGTCTGGAAACGCGTTGCATCGTTAATGCGATACGTGACGACGGCCGAGAGCAACAATTCTCGGTAGGGGCGATAAAAAGTTGCCGGTTATTGCTGTGTCGTCAAAAATTTCATCGCTCTCGAAAACTAGGCGCCATTATAACGCCAGCGCCCATTAAGCTAAACGCGTTCATAAATAAGGAACCAATGATACGAGTTCGTGGAACCTTTGGAATAGTAGAAAAAAACTATAATGGGGAATGCTGGGAATGGTTGATGCATTTCGGGGATCGGAAATTACTTAATTATTACTAATTATATCCTAATTATTCATCTACTTACATAGTGCTGCATAATTTTTTAAAAATTTCTTTGTATATCTAGATTCTATATTTCATAACAAAGACCTATTTGTTCCAAGTCTTTCTACATTTAATTACCAGTTTAGAGCAAACATTGATTTTTATTTGGTGATTGTTGAAAATTTTTCACAATTTCTTCGCCGATCTATATCTTAGCCACGATTCAGACCTTGCGAACGACGAACAAAGTCTAGTTTAAAGCGAGAGCAGAGAGATTAAAGAAGAGGTTTCACTGTCTTCTTCAAAACAGGCTGCAACCTCTCGATTCGCTTCAAACGGCACAGTGGCTCAGAGAAAAATCAATTTTTCGAATATTCTGCACACAAACCCAATCAAATTTCGTACAAGGAAAGCCTATCACAATAAATACAAATTTGAATTACAAGAAAATCGTAAAATAATAGTAGAGAGACACCGAACCTGACATTTTGATTATTCAAACCAACGCTGCTTCAAGTATGTGAAATATTTTGACAAAATACAATTTTATAATGTTCGGAATTTAATAAAATAATTCAATAAAAATTTGATTTATCTCACTAGAAGATAAATAGAATAACCAGGTGCCTCAAGTAGTAGAATTGAAGTTTGACGAGACCTACTTAATTTAGGACATATTTCAATTTAATAATTTAATCGTGATAGTCATCTGCCAAAATAATTCTTTTTTCAACAGAAGCACTTAATTTCAATATAAGTATTTAATTTGGATTATCATCTCATTAATCCCAAAGTATTCTTTAATTTTTCAATTTCCAACGGAATCCGTTTTTCCACATAGAATCAGACTTGTGGTTAACGATTCTTCGGAGTCGCAATTTTTAGCCAAAGGAAAGCCAGGAAAAATTTTTACACAAACAATATCTCGCTTCCGTTTTTTCTTCGACCATTGGGGATTGTCGAACCACAGCACGGGCCGACGAATTTAAGAGTGGCTGGTTGGGCACTGTTACAGGTAATCTTACATTCCCTTTGTGATAAATTCATCAGAGTCCATTGTGTCAGAGATGCAACGAATCAGCGAGAGGAAGAGAGATCGAAAGGAAGGGGGAGAGAGAAAGGGAGAGCGCGCGCGGAAAGGTAAAATAAGGACCGGTAAGTAGAGAATATCAAAACTGGGTCAGCTCAGAGCGGTTGTAGCAGCGCTTACATTTGTGCCACTGTGTCAAGGTAACCGATGTTAGATATACACGCGTCAAGAGCAATTGATTAGGGATGAAAAAATTCGTCGGTCGCGTCTGTCGTTGCGTATCCGCGTTCTCGCGTAATCGATATTTCGCCGAACCGAATTACTTATGCGACTTTATGGACGATGACGCTGCCCGTTTTGCAAACATACCGAACACGCTCTATCAGACATTCCTACGCTTTTTCTACCTGTCTACTGATTTTGCACAATGGCCAAACAACACTGATAATTTTGTAATAACCAAACCGTGGATTTTCAGTATTTATTGTTCTCAAATTCGTCCAAGAATCACCACTCTCGCGGAAGTA
The DNA here is from genome assembly GCA_028454225.1 of Lasioglossum leucozonium. NCBI lineage: Eukaryota > Metazoa > Arthropoda > Insecta > Hymenoptera > Halictidae > Lasioglossum > Lasioglossum leucozonium. Next base: position 9,231,329 of record CM052219.1, on the reverse strand, counting down.
CAACATTTTTGCGATACCCACATTCAGAGCAAAAATTTAAAAATCAAAAGGTACGTAACGGGTCGAACAAACGAAGGCACAATTCCCTAAAAAAGTGCAGTAGAAGAGCCCAGCAGGATTAAAGAAGCACGCCATGTATCTCAGTTTATCGAACATGTAGCTCGGGTTGGGGATAGGCCAGCAAAAACCAGTGCACTAGCAACGGATCTTTTCTCGCGTGTTGAATTTGTTGTCTCGTTTCGGCCGTCGCGTCGCGCCGTAGCCGGGGATTGATCGATGAGTCGAATTCTGTGCGCTGCGCTGGAGGCACGGTTATCCGTGCAGGAAACCGAGATTTTCGACGGGGAACGGATAGACGAAGACGAGAACGAGAGAACGAAGACGAACGAGGCGAGCATAAGATTTAACGGCAGAAAGACCAAGAGTTGCTTCGCTCTTCGGTGCTTCGCTGCCTCTCCCATCGGAGACAATGCTAGCAATTAGTGGCGTGTAAGATTTTCGCCCGGAGCTACAGAGGCTCAGAACGGACTGGGAAGAGCACTCTCTCTCTCTCTCTCTCTCTCTCTCTCTCTCACTCTCTCTCTCTCTCCGCTCCTGCTGCTCGAATATACGCTGTATATTCATTCAGCGGCTAGTCTCTTTTTCGATGTGCCGGCAAGGAAAAAAGCAGGTCACGAACGTTACTTCGGCCCAGGTACGTTCAATTGGCCTGTCAAAGATTCATCGATCTACTTACGGCTCCTCGAATCCCGCTCCTGTCAAGGTCCTGTCAGAAGCAACAGATATCGAGTGCCCGTAAGACGCTCGTTAGCTGCCTCGAGCGGACCTAATCAATTTATTAGCCGCCGGAAAATGTCCCAGCCGTTTTACTGCACGATATCCGACCGATCGTTTCGACCGATCAATCGACATCTGCTTTCCCCCGTGCCGGGTCGTTTTTGACCCGGAAACGCGCTGTCTTCCGGAACAACCGTTTCTTTTCGGAGAAATTGTCAGCATCGTAACAGAGAACTTCGAAGGAAGACACTATTTCATTTCATTTTTAACACTAGCTACCGAGCCCTAAACGAGAATGATGTATACAGAGTGTACCAAAAATGTTGTGCTTCCTTGGAGGGTATGATTCTCGATGTCGTTAGAAGTAATTTTTTCCTTTGTGAAAATATTCTCCGCGGATTTGTTAAGGTGTTATTAACAAACGACACGTGCCAATCAGACTGCCGGTTACAGCAGAACATGGCATTGGCATTAGAGAACATTTTTGCAAAGGAAAAAATTACTTCACATGAGGTCAGGAATCACTCCTGTCAAGGAAGTACAACATTTTTGGGACACTAATGACAGGATTGAATTAATTCAGATTTCGTAGGATTCTTATGGTAACATGTCTGTACGTCATTTTGAATGGTTCGGTAGTTGTAGTGTTAAATCACTGAAATCACTCTTGAAATTATCCAACAAGATCGTGCGCTATCTCTGACTTAAATTATCACTGAAGGTTACAATATTTGGTATTTCGCCAAGAAGCATTTTCTGTTACGGAGAAAGAGAAGGGTTTTAATAATAAGCGTAATCGGTTTGCCCTTCAACCTTCGAGATTTATCAGCGAATTAGAATCGAGCTGCTAAAAATACTTACGTAAAACATACTTGTGAAACCTACTTTCAATAACTTCATAACTTATTTTAAAGCTGGTTTTATCTTATCGCATGAACAAACGCGGAAATTAAAAAATTTTTAAATTGGCTGATTCATTCAACTATGTATGTTTCAAGAGTATTTTGAGTCCCACTAAAAATTGTATCACGCTGCATTCCGTCGTTTTAAATAGGACGATAACAGTCAAAAATTGTTTGTACGGCGTCCGTGCTACAAGAACAATAAGATACGCTGGGGAAACCTTTTCCTTTAGTTATTGCCACTCATTGTTTCGCGCTCCTTCTTTAACATAATACGTCTGTTGTTCTTGCCTCTTTCGTTTCACGGTCCCTTCCAGCCAAGGCTCCGTGGACGGATCTTTTATTCACCGTGTACTGCCTGTTTTAATCTTATCTGATGTACTCAAATTTTTATTCCCTGACCGTTCCTTCTTATCGCGCATAATTTTTATCGCTATTAAATTATGTGCATTCGAAGATACATGTTAAACAGTGAACGAAGCAGAATTAACGATTCTTCCAAAATATAATTGTAAAAAAAGTATTGATAGTAATTGTCAAAATTTAAGAAATTATTCACGTTGAATGTTAGCTAGCTGAAATTGAGCTAGTAGATGAAGACGAGTAAAAAATAGAAGTACTGACACGAAATCTATGTAGATCGTACGCGGCACGTCCGCTCCACTTTGCAAGCGGATTATTTCCTCAAAGAAAAAACCATTCGGATTGCTGATGTTCGTTGAATGCCGGTCAAAGTATCTGAGCAAAGTTCACCGACTCCGCTGGCTTGGCCTATTTTTTCAGACACACGCTGAGGTGTGCTTTCTTCCACCCCCCGCAAGCTACGCTACCCTCTTTTTTTTAAAGGAGCTGAGTGCATCACTACACCGAAGCGTAAGCCACACGTACTTTGTGCCAAAATGTCTGAGATAAAAGGGGGAGCATTACCCTTTTCGCGAAAACTCAACGATCCCGTGAATCCTTATTCTTATTCGAACCTAAAAACAGAAACCTTACCTCAGTCTGCTGGGAAACGGTATCAATATTGACTGTTGCTGGGGAACACCTTAAAATTGGTTATCGAATTGTTGCTTCCAATATATTCATATAAAAATATTAGGGGGACCGGAAAGTAATGTTGTTTCTACGCGTATCAATATTTTATATTTTATTTTATTTCTGTATTTTTATCGATCCGGCATTGAAAATTTGCACACTGGATGGCAAAAGGTTGTTGATAACAAATTGATAACGAAGGTTCGATTTTCCACTGGCCCCTTATTTTTTGAGATAAATTCGAAAATATCGTCAAAAATTGGTGCAAAAGTGGTGTCTCTCCGTCTTTAATGATCGTTTAAACGTGTTTAAACAATCATAATATATTAATATTGGATATCACAGTATTCGGGAAAGTCTAAGGAATCTTTTGCTGTAAATATCAATTCAATATCTTTTATAATAACATCACAATATTTGTTCAAAGTTGAAAAATATGTCCTTTTTTCAAACTCAAATTTCTCAAAAACTGTGTGTCTAGGAGAAAAATTAAGGACAGATTCGGAATCAGCGTAAAAAACTCTATAAGAATTGCATAGTGAGAATCGAAAAATTTTTGGGCTGTTGGACAGTGTTATTCGTCATCGACTCTCAGAGCGTGATTTAAAAAAAAAATAATTTTGCTTCACTTAACTTTACTGAATCAACATCTAAATTTTTGTCCGAGTTTCACTCTCCATTTTCAAGGTAAAAAAGAAACCTCATTCCTCATATTTAGGTCACAAAATCAATATTAATACCCTGTTATCGTCGACGACCATTCTTTCAACCCTCTTGCATGCCGCAGATCTTAACTTTTAATGCACTTTAATGTATCAGCATAAATATTAATTTCTGATTTTTAATTTCTGTTCGCGAACTTAAAAAAAGTAACCTCGTCCCACAAGCTTCAGAAACAAAATCAATATTAATACTTTGCTACCCTCTACAACCATCCTTCCAACACTCTTGCATTATTGAAATTGTAAAGTTGTATCCATGGGAAATGATGGAACTTTCTTTATTCACGAGGACATTACAATAAAAATTCTAAAAACATCTCAATAAATAGAGTCTCGTCGCATTTATATGCGAAATCATTTGAATCGCTTTGGGCTCGATGGGATAAGTGCTCGGTGGGTTTACTGTTAAGACCTAAGTGACATGCTAGGTGGTTAAAAGTCATTGTTATAAGCAAACAGACTGACTATCATATATTTCCTAAGAACGAAGAATAAAGTTTCTTCTTTAAACTCACAAAAACTGATTTCCATGGTAATGAAGTGCAAAAATTCTGGTGTGAGGTTTGAAACACTCCCTAGTAAGAGATCAAGAAAATTAAAGAAATGTCAGACGACAGGAGACGTTCGAAACCGGATCGTTAGTGCGATTTTCGCAGGAAGCGTTTCGCGCAGGGGCGTAACGTTAACTGGCCGGTGGAATTTGTCGACGGGTGTAGGACGGTGGATATTCACCGGGTACGTCGATGGAAGTTAAGGAGACATCCCAGCGCGAAAGTTCTTAGGCAAATCGTGCTCTCTGGTGCCGGGGACGTGAAAAGATTTTCACGATTCGCAAGAAACTCCGTCGCAAAATTAGACTCCCCATTCGCCGACGGTCTCGTCTCTGGCTACGTCGCGATAGATCCTCGATCTAGGCTTTCGACGTCGCTGCTTCTTCGCGTGTAGGCACAAACCAGTGCACCACCGGCCCTCGAGGTGTGTATCGACGTGTGTTTGCGGCTGTATGCGCGTTTTCGGTCGAATAGATCGTGTTACGAATACATGCGTTATATACCACCGCTGAGCATACATATGTATGTATGTATGCTAGCAGGGAGTACATGGACGGCGTAGCAAAGAAGAGTGAAGAACCCTCAGAAACTGCCCTTATCGTCGCATAGGCAGTCTGTCGCGAGCCGGAATACGTGCCTCCAACGCGACACATTTCGAATATTTAGTGACGAGACTGACACATCGGATGTCTGCATGGTTTTTCGTGGTCCTTTCAAAATGGCCTCTTGCCTGATCCACCTGTGGGTGGCAGAGTTGTCGGTCCAGATTTGCAAATTTATTTTTATATTCTAGGTTTATCGAGCTCATTGAATTTGGTTGGGTACATATTAAAGTGTCAATTTCAATGTAATAAAGCGAATATTTAATAGCCTAAATCCATAACAGATAGCAAGAGGTAGTGGCTGATTGAGAGTGATAAGGGTTCAGCCTCATTTTTAACACTTGGAATGCCACAATTATTCTTTCAAATTTACAAAGAAAATTTGACGTTGTTGTATTGAGCGTAGCGAATTAAATTGGAATCAGCAAAATGCTGAAAAATTGAAAGAGTATTTACAGTATGACGCATCCTTAACATTCCAACTATTATTACGTGAGATAAATTACTTTTCTGGCACTCGAAGTGTTAAACGGACCTTTGCACTCTATCTAAAATGATTTGATGCCGCGTTTGAAAGGGGATACGACGGCCCATATACGTAGTTAATTTTAACGCAACAAAGAGAACGTTTGGTGGGCAAAGATTCCAGTAAACCGGATTCGATGGCTGTTCCACGAATCGATCGTTTCGTAATGGTATGATGAGTGGCTCCCAGTGTTATCCGGTCGGATATCAGTGTACAAACTGAAATATACAAGCCGCGCCCCTATACGTAGAATGGAATAAACTAACGGCGCATGGGGTATCCGTAAGGATTGTTAATCCCGGAGTAATCTTGGTTCTGTAACTGTAATCGGATCATGCTCCCCATGGATTTACTCCGTGTGTTTCAGACTCGGCGGTTTGATTGGATTTGCGGTTGAGCCCAGATTTGGTATTAAGAAGGATGGGCTGGACACTCACCGGTCTTGGGGTGGCTTTGGTCATTGTCGTCGTGGCTGGTGCCGCCCTGGCTCTCTGTAGAAGGTGATTATACATCCACCATTTTAACAATCCCGAATTCCAGTCGACAACCTGCAACTTACTAAACGCGATAACCTCGTGCTAATCCTTTACCGTTACTTTCAACCCCTTCGGTGAAAAATCTTCTCCGCTATTACCCTCAAAATTCCATTTAGTGGTACTAGGCTTTATGCTTTCACACTTACTTGACACACATTATTGGATAGACTGCAATTTTTCAACCTTCAAACTGCTAAGGCGGTATTTTGCTTCATACTATTTGCAATATAAGATATTTCAACAAATTATTTGTTAAAATCATTGTGATAATCTCAATTTAAGATATTCGGAGGTACTGTACGAATTTTTTCAAATTCTTTGAAGAACTATTACTCACTAAAGACTGCATCAGTAAGATTCGCTTAAACTTGTAAAAACGTTTGCAGTCTATGGATTTATGTTTTTGGACGCTCGATCTTCTTTGAGATGCTTCCTTTTATTCCTTGAGAGCAAAATTGTCTCTATTACCAGAATTTTTAACCCTATAAGTGCCAATGATCGAAATTTTCGACAGTAAATGTTTGTTTCTAGTGCCAAGGTCGAAAAATAAATTACTTGGCACTTGTAGGGTTAAGAGTATTTTTTAATGTTAACACACTGTCTATACGATGGGATCTGAAAAATATTCCACCAACCCTCCTACGTTTCTCGGATGAAAATTGCAAATAACATTTCATATTTTTAGATACCGTAGAATGTCTAATTCCTTTCTGCTTACGCTTCTCGGATAAAGATGTAATTATGATAATATTGATTTGCTTAGTCGAAGTATTTGTGAATCGAACCGTTTCCTTATAACAGCAGCCAAAATTATCTAAAGTGATCAATAGACAGGATTTTATGATAATCGGATAGGATTCGTGCTCCCTAAACTCATCTGGCGACTCTTTATCGACGTGTTGCGGGGCTATCGATTTCCGTATCAGGTGTATCGCTTACCGTATAGTTGGAAAATGTCCGGAAGAAATAAAGAGACTGTTACACGACTGTATCCAGCATCCAGTTTCGTACGACGCGATTTTATTCTCGCCAAGGCGATTCTCTCGATAAAGTCCGGTCCCGGAGTTTCGAGAATATCGACTCGCGATTACCATTATTACCGTTTCTCAGGCACGGACGTATCCGTGACAGTTTAATGAATCTGACAACGACGGTCGTTTGCAGGCAGAATTTCACATTCCCTGCTGCGGGTCGAGTCGCTCGGAGGAACGTTCCTCCGTGAGAGGAGAGAGACGAATAAACTCCAGCCGCACAGAGAAAAGGGTAGATAAGAAGTCCCTGATACAATTGGTGGCTTGAATGACCCTTTAACCTGTTGCACGTGTAGCGTTCGTCAGTCCTCGTACACCGTTACGTAACGCGAGAAAACGCCGGGAAACACGGGAACCTTCGCAAAATGTAATTCGAGAATTATTTGCCGCTGTGCAACGCGAGGAAAGACTGTTTCGAGTGGCTCGCGTGCAGTTTCGGCGGTATCGGCGAACACAACTCTGCATTTTCATGGAATGCAAATTTCGGGATACAACTCCATTCGCCATGCTTGCTGGAACGATGTTACACCTTGCGGGAAGAGTTTCTGGCGAAGATCGAGGCGAGAAAGACGATAATTGCCGAATTCGTTGGACTGTCTACGGTGTATTAGATTTTTAGTTCGTAACAGTTGTTTTCTTTAATTTTAATATTGCGCAAGAGTTCAGTATTTTTTTTATGTCTGTGTTTTACCGAGGAGGAGCTTATTCAGAAACTGTTTTTCACACAAACAATTTTTTGTTTGATATTAATATGATATCTGATATAGAATCTGTAATCTAGAAATAATATTTTAATGATACCCTTTATTGCATCAAACGCATTAAAAACCCAATGCAATCCGCAATCTACAGAAGCTAATTTCTTTTCACAGAGGAAGAACAATTCCATTTTTAACAAACACAGAATGCACAACAAACAAAAACATAGTAAAAACGAAGCTGACTGCTTATTGCCGCTTTATGAAACGCTTCAATTTACGGCATCGCGATATCGCGGGATTAATCTCGAATTGTTCGCGCATTAATTTCTGACGCAATTTCTGCGGCAATAAAAGTCGACAATTATGGTTTGGCCTGCATAAAAATGAGGGTGCAAATGAGCGTTCGATGCGCACCGCAACATCTCAAACGACTCGATTTATCGGTGTTTAACCGTGGACTCGTATAAAACATTGTATAGTATGTGTATACATATACACGTCGTGAAATTCGCTTAGGTTTAAAGGCAGCTAGGCAGGAATTAGAATTTATACCTTTATCGGGCGATCCCATCCTAACGCCGGGCGATAAAATAAATATCGGCCGACGACGAGGTGTAAAAGTTTCAGCAAAAAACGAGCTGGGCCGCCGCGCCGCCGTCGGATCGAATCCGTTATGCGACTATTAACCGGGAACGGGGGTGAAAATTTTATTTTACCCTAGCTTTCGAGCCGCGCTTACTCAAATTGATTTTCCCTGTGACCCCTTTGACAACCTCGCATCTCCTTTCGCTTAATGATAGCATACTACCGCGTGCTTGCCATCAGGCTCTCGCGATACTCGAACGGTTCACGTGATTGAACACCTTTCGTCGTGGAAAAATGGAGTCGCCTGACAGCCCTTCGATGACGATTTTTATGACACCATGGCGGATGCAGCTAACCATTTTCTATCGCAATAATTCTTATTTTTAAACCACCTTCTTTGGGTATTCACCTACTGATTGGTATTGATTTTCATCATTTAAACTGGCTGCTAAACAATAAAGTTCCGATGGCAATGTAAATGTGAAAACGTAAAACTTCATTCTATAAAATCAAAGTAATTCATCGAATGGAATGTATTAGTTGCTTAGATTCTATCATATATCTTTCAATTTATTCCGAGAAACGTATGCGTTCTAGTCAATCTTGTATTTAGGTATTAATTTCAATGAAACGATCGAATCTAGCGAACTGAAATTTGACAGGCGTATTTATACATACTCGACGGGTTCGCGTGAATTTTGATGAGAGATTTGATCAAACACTGTGGAAGTTATGAATAAATGTACAAAAGATTCAACAATTTTTCTAGACGAATAACGTTAATTTTGAGCGACGCTTGTTGTTTAATTTAATCGTTTGGTCACCGTGAGATATAGTAATTATGTCTGGACGGTTTCCGGCGAAAGACGCCACAACGGACTCGATTAATTTCGAGTCGGTAGCTCCGCCTCATATTAAATATCAATATTTTCTGTGTTCGAGCCGACTGACCCAGTAATCCAATTCCCACGCCGTTGTCCCGAAAGTTTCACTACGAAAACATGATTATCGACCGCATCATCTAACATAACAGCTCGCAGCATCTCTAAAAGCCCCCCTCCTCGCCACCCGAGCTGCCAAACGGAAAGGCCTTAACGTAATAATACTTTGTGTATTACACCGCCTCAGGTATCGCATCGGATGGCAATGGGGACCTAGGAACGTGTGGAACGTCTGCGAGGAATGGCGACAAAGGCTATCTTGGCTGTGGGCACCTCGGGAAGAGAAGGTACATACCCACGAAATCGATTGTCATACCACAAACTACAGCAACAACAATTTAGAGAAGCAGTTTCACTTAATAAATCCAATTTTTAGCACGCTCGCGTGACAAAGTCAATTTCTAGCGTCCTCGTGCGACAAAAAATCGATTTGCTTTTTAGACGAGTCGTAAGTGCAATGCTTCAATAATGTGCTCCCGAAATTTCATGGACGAATTCGCAAAAATAGCGAGATTGTTATAAGGTTTGTAACGCCGGATCAAAATGGACCTAATTTCCATCGTGCCGGGAGTTAATGATTATCGGCGGTCACTGCGGTATTGATTTTCCTGAGCTATGCAGTTTACAGTGTCAATTTCACATTGTTAATGTACAACGACCCCTTCGTGAACTCTTGGAGACAAAATAATCCTTTCACAATTAGCATAAGCATTTTCAATCAATCTTCCGTTATAAATATCGCTAGAGTGTACTTGTTAATATTTCACTTGTAATTATTCAATAATTTCTTACAGAAACACGATGTCGGTATTAACGTTAGAAGCGCGAAACAATCGATCCATCTATCTTTAATGTCTTAACAAGAATTAAAAGAGTGTACTCTTCAAGATTTAACATCACTCCTGTTGCAATACACGCAAGAATAAATAAAATTGTTTATCAATTTTCCACAAAGGCGTCTTCACAACGTTTAACCAATGTAAATTAAGAAATCTAGGATGGATCGTTTCACATTTAGCGCTTCCAATGTGAAAAATAAATGCAAATGTTCAGACTACTTTTTTTTCAAATAATGCAATCACTCGATATCAGTCGCGACCTCATCGGTTTGTCGACACTTTGCATCGATGTCAGTCGAACGAGGCTCTCTCGTTGCCGATTCGTCCTTGACATTACACGCGGAGATTACAAAAGGCTGTGGAAGTAGGCGAATCGTGAGGAAAAGAAAAAACTGTGGCAATCGTTCCGTCATGCCGATTCGCAGGTTAGCCTGGTGAAAGCACAATGTCCAACGGCGCAGACAATTCCTGGCTTGTATCGGCAAACCGGAAACACGTCTCAGCATCTGTTCCACAGCGACAGCGACCTCAGGCTCGACGCGCAGGGAGCTTATAGAAGGTAACGGGGCCGATTGCTGCGTTCTTTAACAATGCTCGCGGATTACACGTACATTTATATCGCCAGTTCAGACCGAAGACGTTCGAACGGAATGGTGTCAATCTGGAAACCAGTCGACCGATGCCCGGTCACTTTATGTCGGTTAAGGACAGCGATCCTTTCGCAATGAAAGTTTGAGTCAACGAATTAGATCCAGTCACTAGTGAATTGAAAATCTTCATCGTTTCTTACATTCCGATCAACCTCTTGCACAATAGCATGCAGCTTCGAACTAAATCTACTAAATACGTACATTATCAATTTCCATTAAACCAAAATAAAATTCTACTTTGTTGTTATCGATACATACATAATCGATATAGGCATATCATAAATAGAAAGTTCCTTCTTCTTCGGAGATATGACGAAGAACGACGGAGAAATTTTAATCACTGTTACGGTCAAACAAATCATATTAAAAATAAAAATAATGATGTACAACTTATTACAGAAAAAAAAAATAAAATTAATTAACCCCCCGACTACTGAAGCGCGGAGTCCTATGCCGGAGTCACGTCTGACTCACACCGATATTTCGCTACTACATATTTGGGGTCCTCCCCACTATTGCTCGAGCAATATAGACGATCGCTCGAGCTCGAGATCGCAATTGAAACGTGTCGGTGCGTGTCCCGTCATTGCGTGCGTTAACGCTCTCGAACCGAGCAGTGTGGCGTCAAAGCCGTGACTCCGGCACAGTATACGGAGGGTTAATGTGAGGATTAATGAATGCCATGTATCCCTTGAGCTTTTTGTGATCTTGTTTTCATGATTTTTCTGGAAAACAGATTTCATTGATTCAATTCTGCTTCGCGTCGAATACGATGCTACAATATCAAATATTATATTTGAATTTCCGAAGGCCACGGTGTACACGCGAAAATCACGGTAAAAGAAATCGAAAAGGGTAGTTTCCAGGTGATTCGCGAGATCGAACGATGGTGACAGGTGAGATGATTGGATATCGAAGGGAGTCGATGCTTGCAGATTCGAGTTGGTGGACAGGGATCTGCCCCGGAGCACCGCCGACAGCAAAATACCGCCGCAACCTTTGAGACCAGCGCCCGAACCAAGGCCAACCGGTCGACCAAGGCTGTCTCCACTTCAGACCTCGAGCACCAGACTGAGAATGCACGAGTCTGGCACGGGTCCATTAACTCCGCCTCCACCGATGCAAAGACCCTCGATTCCCTCGAGACCAGCCGAGCCCGTCTTCCTTTTCGAGACACCAACGATGTCGAGCTACGGCCTCCACAAAGCCTCGAACGAGTCTGCGTTTAGGTATGAAGAGGTCGGCCCGACCCCCGAATCCCTTCACATGGACGCCCGGCTGAGGTACGAGCTCGAGGAAGAACGCAGGCAGCAGGACAACAGGTGTAGCCCCTACAGGTAGCGACCAAATCGTTCACAATCTGCAAACCTACTGAAATCGTGACCGAAACATACGGGCATCGAACCTAACGGAACGACAACGCTTCAGCCCTTTCTACTCCTGCAGACGATTTTAGACACGCCTACCAAACAGCACACAGGTGCAACCCCTACAAGTAGCAATCACACCGTTTACAACCCTTTTTTTGTGGGGAAATGCATTACGCATACCTCGGCTCCCAGGGGGGAGACCGCCCCTTATGTGGGACTACCACCGGGGAGGGGGGCGCCGAAGGCGCGCGAGTCCCCGGTGGCTACCCACTAAAACCCCACATCCTCCTAAGCTAAATGGGAAGTGCCTGGATCACGCGAGTATTCAACAGGACACCTCCCAGTCATCATAAAATCCCGGGGGGAGGGGTTAGCCTCCTCCTCGACCTACAACACCGTTTACAACCCGCCGAGAGCACAACCCAAACATACGAACACCACGTGGACAGACTCGACGAAACGACGACGACCATCCCTTCCTACTTCTTCAAACAATTTTACACACGCCTACAAACCACCACTGAAACTCGTACACCGCCAATCACGACAAAACCGAGACGACGACAAACACTGCACGATCAGAATCGCCAGATTCGATCCGCAAGACGTTCGTTTGTGGTAGATTTTGGGGTGTTCGAATTGATTGGAAAACGGGAAGTTGTGTATCTATCTTCAAAGATTGAATGACGTTCGTATACAACACAAGTTACTGTTGGACTGAATGGAACTGATTGATTTGATCCGGATCGGTCGACATCGATTGAATCTATCGTTCGAACAGGCCAGTCTTCCCGTAACTTGTTCCAACGGGATCAGAGGTTCGAATACATCGACTAACTAGGGCCAAAGCAAAAATACTATAAGACACAATGTGCTTACAGGCAGTTCGACACTGGAATGGAGTCTACTAGGGTCCATTACGGCATGCACGGGACTATGGGCCCCATGAACGGCAACATGGAAGAGGACAGGAACGGCAGCTACGGCAGCTACGACATCAAGAGGAACCATATGGTGACCATTAGCCAGTCGGTGATGGAGCCAGTCTACGAGCTTGGATCTTTACCGAAGATGCTGCAGAGTACGCAGAACCTCGGTAACGATCTAGATCGCGCGAACAACGACCTGCAGAGTATGGAGATGACACAGTTCAGGAGCACCAGCCTGCAGGACGACATCGACTCGTCTTACCTGTTGAGAGAGTCCCAGGGCTTGCACAAGGTCTCTCAGTACATACGCAGCTTGCCGGATCTTCCTGTTTACGACAGGATGAACGAGCTCGATCAGGATCACGTCCTCTTCGATGACACGATTCCAGAGCCGATCAGTATGATGAATTTCACCAGCGACTCGACGCCTAGCCCGGTACCACCGCCGCCTGCTCCGCCGGATCCGCTGCAAGATGTGCCAAAGAAGAACGGGAAGATCACCGGCGAGAGGATATTCAACGCTCTCAGAATGTTTACCATGGGGAATTCCATCGACAAGTCGAAGTTTTACAAGTACGTTCCGTTCGATCGTCCTGCAAAATCTTCAACGTTAGATATAGCACAGTAAACACAGTATCGGCGAGACGATGCTAATCCGATGATAACACTCTTATTTCCAATGATTCTTTTGTCGAACATTTACTTACCGACCAACGTGACACAGTTTGGGTTATATTTACTTGTTTAATCTAGGATATTATGGAACCTCGACTATCCGAACCGATCAGTAAAATATAAGTATTCGGATGGTAGAACAGTTATTCAGTGACAGTGTTAGATTAAATCTTTGCAATCTTTCGATTGTATTGTTTATAATCGGATAATGGAGAATTCAGATGCCATCGGTTCGGTTGGTGGAAGTTCTACCGAATCGTGAATTAAACAAGCAAATGTAGTCTGCATTGTGTCGTGTTTAGGCTCATTTTAACCAGAGAAATGTCACGAATCTATTCATCGAGGTTTCATTGACGCTATATACCTACCACGCCTTAATAGTAATAACCGTATATATTCCCTTAGAAAAAATAACAAGATTGCTTTTATTCAGACTTTACCAAAGATATGTGCTCTACCAAAGTTATCTATACGATCATTTCTTACGAGATCATTTTAAAATAAGAACAATAATTATAAAATAAGAAATCTGGAACCGATCATCTTGACCAGCGGTAGTAGGTTTAGTGTTAAAATATAATTAACATTAGACGTTTAAGGTTATTATTGACATTTATTTTTACTTTGATCGTAGTTGGATCCATTCTCCGCCGCAGCAAACCGAACAATACTCTTCTCCGTCGAGATTTCCGTCATTAATAGAGGATAATATCACTAGTCCGTTGCAGAACGATATGCCAGACCTTTACGCAGAGAATGATTCCGACGTGTTAAGCGTCGATGGTTCTAAACGTAGCTCCGATCTTTATAGTCCCGAGCTGAACATGGAAGCTCAAAGAACTGCGCAAGAGGTAGAGTTAACTGTAGAAAATCAGTTGATCCTCTATTGTGCAAACACATTAATGATTAAACGGTGTTGCTTCGACAGGTATTCAATAGTTTACAAAACCCTCCACCGTCGCCACTACTATTAAAAAACCATAATCACGAGATCTACGCCTACGAGACTGATCCTAGCTTTACGAGGACTTCAGAGGTATTTTTGTCAAGCTCCCATATGTTTCTTACCATTTAATTAGTTGACTCCTTGGCAGTGTAACAAGAATGTTCTGTTAGACAATTTAATCAGCTTCTTCGATCGAGACGAAGTTATTTTCAATGATCAGACGTCGTGCATTAGATTAAGGTGAATTAAAGCTGTACTTAACGAGAATTGTTTTCAGGAGATTCTGAACAGTATCGAACAGAGGAGGAAAAGCATGGAAAGACAGAACGGTATATTCAACGACCTGAACGAGCTTGAGGACTCGAGCGACTTCAGGTAAGCATCTCCTAATTGCCGACTCCGTCATTCCACTGGGCCCTTGAATGAAAACGATTAACGCGATGATCGATTAGTATGTTTTGCAGAATGCGGAACAGCCAGGAGTTTGGCAGCGTGCTCGACGACATGCCGATGAAACAGATACCATCTCAGGTACAAACCATCTCCTCATTCGATATACAGTGACGTCACGATCTAGCTCCCATCGTCCGAGCAGGGATAGAGGTCGTGGAAGGAAACTACTTTTTACGACTACGTCGACTGCGCCGAAAGTATTGTGATGAGATGACAAGAATGTCCCTAACGGCAGTATCGCCAGATAAGAAGCACGAATTCAGGGGAAGTAACCCTCTCTCGGAGACTAAACGCGTCACGTGACCGGGTCGTGGCGGAGACGTGGAGAATACCGTCGTAGAGGGGAAAGCCAGAGTGGGGACACAAGTCATGCCCCGGGGTCCTTTTTGTCATCTCACGACAGTAGAAAGAGTGACAGTACCGAACGTAGAAAAGGACAGCGCGTGTAAACACGGACTGCGCCGCCGAAAACTTACTCCATACCTTGGATTAAATCAGGCCTGGGCCACTCGTGCTCCGAGAGTCGATCACGTAGAATCGGCTAGCCCCGCTATCGTGCTCCGGCAGCCCGTGCGGACAGGACCCGCGCTGACCGGCCGGGTGGGGATAGCTGATTCTACGTCATCGACTCTTGACCAACCGACCGGCCAGCGCGAGTCAGCCTGTCCGGACCAGTTTCAGCCGATTCTACGTCATCGACTCTCGGAGCACCAGTTGCCCCATTGGAAGTAGCTCTGAGAGAGCTAGATCGTGACTTTACTGCACTCGTATTCCTGACATTTATTATGCCTAGCACACACTCGGAACAACTCACTGTGGAAACATTCATGTAATCATTCCTAATGAAACTTGTTGAACAGATATTTTAATGTCTCAGAATTGTTACTGATTAAGTCGATCAGACGTCCATATTTTGACTAATCGAGTTTCTTCTTGCGTAAACGAAGAATAGTTTTCGTCGGTGCTTTTAGTCATATTTGGTCACACAATGTGGTAAATTGTTTCGACGGTTCCGAAGTGCTTACTAGGCGTCAGGAATGATAGTCGTGTTCGCTTAATGGACGCAGGTTTGTTAAGCAGGCAGCACTATAATATTCATTCTCATACGCTCCTCAGAACTTTTGCTGTACTCGCTCAGATACTGATCAAAATTTCAATCTTCCAGTCAATCCAGCAATCAAAAGACCATTTGAAAAGATAATATTCTATACATGCATCTTACGTTACAGTAAATGCTCAGTGAATGTTTAAAGAATTGTTTAAAACGACTGAACACTTACTGCCACAGAAGATACACGTACGACAGACTTTTTAAACAATTTTTTGATCGTGTCGTACAGGAGTCTGTATACATCTTTCGTATGTATTAAGGGCCCTGTGAGGGCGTGTAAATACACAGTTTGCAGACCAAAGGTGAAAGAAATGTACCTTACAATATAAACATAAATGAAACATTTTACATTATCTGTGGGAAGAAGATGAATTGATTTTTGGGCTGAGGAGCGCGCGAGGGTTGAAGAAGCAACCGGAGACGCTCGTGTCGTGAGGAATAATTATCGAAAAAATTTAATTTATGGGAGGAGGCGTTCATGACGAATTATTCAATGAACGATTACAATGGAATCAGTCCCTGCAACCGTCGCGGACCGCAGGCGCCAGAGCCGGAACCACCGCCGGATGAGTCGACCCTGAAGAGAGCATTGAGCTACGAGAGCATGTGCTCGGACACCAGTGGTCTTATGACTGATCCAGATGAACTGGAAATAGTCGGGCAACTCAGCATAGGCGTTGAGTACGATATCGACCGTGGGGCTGACAACAGGGTTAATCTTTGTGTTACGATCCTCGAGGCAAGGCGTCTCGTTACTCCCGACGGCGAACCTGCACAAGACACGTATGCGAGGTAAGATTCTACTCTTAGCGATCTACTAATAGCATTAATATCATCTCATTTCGCAGTTCAGACATTTTAACCATCTGCGGACCCTTTATTGACTTCTCAAACAGCTTGATAGACAAGAGCTATGATCGTTTGAAGCTTGATCGTTTTGCGACAGCCAATAATTTTTATAGAAACTATTACTCGCAACAAATGCGAAACAAATCTTTACCGAGCACAACACTTTTTCGTTGTTATACTTAGCTGTCCAATACACAATTCCGTTTCGCTGGAAATATAATAATTAATTAAGAAAAAGGTTAACGCTCTAAGCGTCGAATATCAACCAGAAAAATTTCTACAGTCAACGAAATTTCAATAGCGAGATCGAAATTAGAAATCTTGAAAAACTTGTACGAATGTATCGCAGTAAGAATGGATTTCTGAACCTGATGAGAAATTAATGTTGCTCATATGTAAATGAAACAGAATTAGAATTCTATCAGATTAGGGATACATATTTGATTTGATTAACAAAATGTTCAAGCCCCTTTTATCGAATTCTATGTATTTATATGGAATACATGAATATGACAAATCTGAGGTTTGCTTAGACGAATGTTCTTAATTTAGATGTCGAAGAATTTTTGAAAGAAATTGTCAAGACCGGTTCCGTAACGCGCAAGATAATTGAAGGGTTCGTGAGACAGTTTGAAGCCCGTCACTAGTTGAACCAGACTATACATAGTTCGAGCATAATTAACGAGAACGCTTCACTTTGCAGAGTATCCCTGTTATCAGGCACAACCTACACAGACCAGTACGTAACAACGAGATTATATAAAGGGAGTTCATCGCCCAGCTACCAGCAAAACTTTTCGATCGGCCTTCACGGCCCTCCCACTGGCAGTCTGCTTATCGAAGTAAGTATTCGTCAAACTGTTATAGTACAATGCAGGCTCCCTCTTTACATTGTTAAAGATCTCTATCAAGGCGTTATTGAGGAGAATACTGCACAATCGGTCGAACTGACTATAACTATCTGAAATAAACGACGAATTGTGTATAATATTGTACAGCCTGTGCATTTCGGAAGAATTGTCTAAAACAAATGAGTAATTATCTAAAACACTGAACAATCAGTTGAGTTGGCAATAAGTATCTACAATAAATTTACTTACAGTAAAATTGACAATAACTGTCTTAAATAACTAATGAATAGTTCAAAAAATTGTACAGTTATTAAGGTTGACAGTAATAATCTAAAAATAAATGAAGAATTGTCTAAAATATAAATACGACCAACAAAGTTGACAAGAAGTAAAAACACATGTTAAAATAAACGACGAATTGCCGAAAGTATTGTACAACCAGCAAAGTTGACATCATTGAAATAATTGAATGTTTAAGGTGTTCTCCAGAAGGGATGACACCGACACCCTAATAGGTGAAGCAGCCTTTCCACTGGAGCCACCACCAAGGGCGCCGGCGACCACCTGGCTAAATCTCACAGGGTCACCTCGGTTAGGTGAATTAATGTTCTCTTTGTCCTACTTGCCGATTGCTGAACGACTCACCTTAGTTGTCGTGAAGGCGAAGAATTTACGTGGCAGTAGTGTGCCAGGGGGTTTCTTCGTTAAGGTATGCACGCAGAGTATTCTATATTCAGGAGATTGAGCCTGCATTACATCAGACTAGCATGTTTTATAAGCTCCTAAAGAATTAATGCAAACTCACGACATACAAAATATACTAGAATTTTTTTTATATTCAATTTTCGTACGTTCAATTTTCTCTAAACTTCTACGATGTGTTCAATTCCGTCTCGTTTATTAAAATTTCTTTTGTGTGTTGTGTTCTGAAGGTATACCTCCTGCAACAAGGAAAGAAAATCCACAAAAAGAGGACGTCCATAAAGAAAGGAGAGAACAGTCCAATTTTCAACGAGTCGATTATTTTTAACGTGCCCACCAATATTCTCGCGGTAAGATTTACGTCAAATATTTAATATGGTCACTGTAACCAAAGAAATCAACTCTTCTGTAGCGTAGAGAAGATTGGAAAATGTCTATACAAATTTTTCAAGCTTATTGTTACTACAAAAGACCACTCTATCTATCAAGCGTCTACAATCGTAATCATTCATACACTTAATGAGGAAAATAAAGATAATTTCGTTAATGATAAAAAAATCATGGCGAGAAGCGAATACACGTAATTATTTGTTTTGCTTTCAGAACATCCAGCTGAGACTGACCGTGTCGGAAGTAAACGGAGACCAGAGCATAAGCTCGAAGCCATACTCGGTGGGTCATATCATAGTTGGTCCCACGTCAACCGGAAGAGCACTGGAGCACTGGTCCTTGATGCTGACGAACTTCAGACGTCCGATCGCCAAATGGCATCATCTAAGAAAGTGAATTCTGTCGATCGAAAACCGACGAGAAATATAGGGACGATTAATATGTCCATTACGGTCGCGAAGTATACTTGGAGAACGGTAATGTTGTACGACTTTCTGCATAGAATACTCTAGTTTTTTCCGTGGCGTAGCCAAAGTGCCGTAGAAAAGCTTTAGTCGTTGCGTTCGCTATCATAAGATTGACAAAGAGCGTTTGTCCATTTCGTTGAGACGCATCACATGGCGGATTACATACATGGTGAATTTACAGGGTGCTGAACACGTTAAGGCCTCAAAACCTCACGACATTTTTCCATTAGTGTTGTAACTAACTATGTAAGCGACTTACCCGGGTGTCTCCGGCGCTACACCGTTCTCCTCTATACTCTAACAAGTAGTAAGGGCGTGCAATCGCTTTATTTTAATTGATTATGTCCGTTAGATATTGGAGGAATTATGGCGTTCGCGAAATTAATTGAGAAAGAGCTTGGGATGCTGCTAATTGACCTGAATTTTGCAAGGTTTGTGGTTGGAGGATAACCACTGCGAAAAATGAAATAAAATGGAGGTAGTAGAGTTTATTGGGAATGAGATAGCATGGGAAAGATATCTACCCAGTCAGCCACGTCTGCCTCGAGCCCATATCGATCATAGCCTGCAATCATACGATGCGAGCAGAATTCGGACTCTGTGGTATCAGAATGACGCTCGAAGCACGCTATGCTCTGAATATGCCCTGAATTGGACAGCAGACCCTACCAGCACAAATATAGGCTTATTCGGAAGTAGAAGTATTCTGTTCTGTCGGCAGAGTGTGCTGGCACAACTTGAGGGCAGCAAGAGGGCAGAATGAAGGCACGTCGTGGCGTCGTTATAGAGGGCAGGTCGGTTGCACTAATGTGGTGGTGTCGTAACCTTAAACCATATATACGATCTTAGGTATATATGGTCTAATGTCGGGACTCGCTTTTCCAGCCGAGTCGAGTACATACTCGCATGAAGCGAGCGGCTGGTAGTTGGGAACCGGATTTTCCTGAAACTTGCAGTATTTGAAGATGACTTATCCAATTGTAATTTAGCAAAGCAGTAGCGCGCGCTTCTTAAGATTTCCCGAGAAAAGTGCATTTGAAAATCGGTTTACGCGTGCATAAGGAGTTCGCGTTAATCTATGAACAAGAACTGCAGTGGCCGAGGGCGTTGCGAGAAAGCCTGATAATCAGTTGATCGCTGGTTCTCGAGTCTTGCTGTTGACATTTTTTTTATCTTTTTTTCAGTTTTAATCCTACCATTTATGAAATCTGCCATTAAACAATTATTTTTTAAATAAAAACTGCATGTTTTCTATTTGTGGGTATTGACGAAAAATCGAACATAAAAACACTACAGAGCTTGTCTGCAGGCCTAGTAGAGATCTTATGACCTAAGATCGTATAAATGGTCTAAGATTACGACACCACCACATTAGTGCAACCGACCTGCCCTCTATAACGACGCCACGGCGTGCCTTCGTTCTGCCCTCTTGCTGCCCTCAAGTTGTGCCAGCACACTCTGCCGGCAGAAACAGGCTTATTCGGAAGTAGAAGTATTGTGTTCTGCCGGCAGCACTGCTGTCCAAATCAGAACAGAATCAGAGCATTTTGCTTACTGGGTAGGTTTCTTATCATATTTTTACAACGTCGTCAGAACGAAAAATTAATGTTAGCTCGTGTAAATAGCAATTGGTGTTCGAGTGACATGCTAAAATTACAAGTTTCATTATTTACCTGTATAAATTAGATTGGAAAAATGAAGAACATATTAGGGTTGAAGAAATTTGCATCCAAATGAATGAAAAAATCCCCAAAAAGTGAGCTTTGCCGTCATTTGTTGAAAAGATCGTAGTCTTTTAGTCAAAACTTAGAAGATTGAAAATTATAGAAAATTGTTAGATAGTATTATTGAAATAAAGTTAATCGGAGTGCACAGGGTTCATGAAAGTTAAAGAAAAATGCAGATTTTGGAATTTTGATAAAAGAAAATAATTACAGTTCTACTATCTTTATTTTATCTCACTGCGTTAGATTATCAATTTGCATATGCAAGAAATTTTAATTAACACGCATGGAACGCAAAATAATTCTTGTTTCTCGAAATTAAAATTTTGCACGCCCCTGCGAGTACTCCTACACAGTACAACCGATACGTTGGAGCTAGAAAACCAAAAAAAAAAAAAAACAACACATACACATACACAAAACGATAATCGAACAATTTAAGATCCATCATCATTTCCGAATAAGTGGTATTATCAATGTCAAAGCTCGTATCCTATCGTACGTGTAACTAAATGGAAATGCATGATATGTTGTGTCGCTTAAATGTAAGATTCCAAAACGATAAAAAACGAAAAAAACCAAAAAATAGAACGACGACTCTGTGATCATGGACCCGCTCGGTACGTGTCCGCGTCGATGGAATTAGGACAATTAGGGCAAGGGACGAACGAAAACGGATTTAAAACGAGGAGGACAATCGACGGAGATGCACGAGCCACTGAGCTGTCGATCGTTTTCAGACTGATATAACGATATCAAAAAGACAAAAAAAAAATGAAAAACACAAAAATAATCATCCTGAGGCACAAAATCGATATAGGCTCTAAACGCTAAAGGCTCTTGCTAAAGGCGCTAGAGGCTCAAATATTTATATGAATATTTTATATACGGCCGATGAACGCCAGGGCTAATGAAGACGACATTCTGATCGCTATTCGTTTCATATTTTCCAAAAACTCCGTATTCCTCACGCACCGATCAACAAATCAGCCGAAATATACTTTACTCGCATTGTATTCGATAAAGTTAGACAAGCGGATCACTTCTCATATCTTCTGGGACAATTACCGATTTTTTCCCAATTGTTTAAATAATTACAATTCACAGGGAATATCCTATAGATCCACACAATAACTAAAAACGCCTCCGTTTCAACTCTTATTTATCTATTTCATGGTGTGTTCTTTCAATTCTTATTTATTTACTAGACTGCGGATCTTTATGCAAAAATGTTCTAAGTTGGTTGTAAGGAATAGAAGAAAAGTAAAAACGAATATTTTTTTTTTTAATATTTTGCATTTCGAAAATAATGTAGCAATGTTCTTAACACTAAACCTAGCGAACACGAAACGTGACTGGGACGTGGTGCTTTGTAAGGCCGCGCTCACAGTGGACCCGACTTCGTCCTACTTCCGACATTTCAAATGTGTGCGTGTGCGCCGAAGTCGGACGTCGGTCCACTGTGATCACGGCCTAAGAGTGACAATTGCTATGTTTTTTATAGTGTATGTTTGATTTGAGAAATTGATTTAATCATGTCCTACGATAGAGTCTTTATAATTCCAACAATTCTAAAATAAATAATCAGGGAACGGTCAATTTGACCGGGGCTGGTAGATTCAGTCTTTACCTCTTCTCATCTACTAACTTATGTTATATTATAAATGTATAGAATCCGCAGTTTTTTTTATTGAACATTGTATTCCTTCACTTCAACATATCAAAACGTCGCTCTTCGTTCCTCGAGCCGCTGATTAAAAAGAAAAGGATTTGAAAAAATGAAACCAAAGAGAGAGAGAGAGAGAGGGAGAGAAGCGTTTCGACGATTCGCGCGAATGAAAGCAATCACGCGCGAGTCCTGCGGTATTTATGAATGATAGAAGCTCTAATTCAGGGTTTTATCGAAATGTAAACATTGTTGTTCTCAAATGGACTGTTAATGTTTGTACAGAGTTTATCAACGACGTGCTCCCAGACGGAGAACACTCTCTTCGAGACCCGTTCGGGTTCTCTATCCTGAAGAAAAGAAAACGGTTCGCAAGATCGTTTATTCCCTGTCACCATCGGTACACTAACTTCGACTTCTTCTACTTCTTCTTCTTCTTCCCTCATCAACATACATACACGATCTGCCTTCGTGATTCCCACATATTCTCGTGTCGCCGAGATTGTCGACGAGTTTCATTCTTCATTCATTCCCATAAAACGAAACTGTGACCGGCGCTCGGCCGAACTATACAATCTTCTAACGATGCAGGGTCGATTGCGGAACCGCTGCCGGTATTTGTAATGAGAGGTAGTGTTTTATGAAATTCTCGCGTCGACTTGATCCTAGCATTCGCTCGGCTGTGGTCCCGTTGGATATTTGTTCCCACAAACGTTGGGAGATGACACTGACCAGTCATGTTACTGTTGTTTCAATGAGTTTACTTTTCGGCTCGGAAAATGGGAAAATTGACCCTCTGAATTCGAGGATGTTTGCACATCCGTACGAAGACATTTTCGATCCTTTCGTTCTGTATGATTTCTGTTGCTTTGTGTAGATGATATTGATAGTATATTTACTATACTCAGTATTTTAGAACTGTTATCTAAATGAAGCTACTTCTTGGTTCGTGAAAGAAAAAAATTCATTTATTGCATTGGAGGATGTTTTAACTCCAAAACCAAGACATACCTTGTCAGTTTTTTCGAGAACGATGACTAAACTCATAATAGATGTCCACTCGAGTCCTATTTTTCAAGTCCGAAGTAATACATCATACAATATTCCCGTTCAGTATGTTTTTGGTCATTTTGTATATATAAAATTGAGCCTATTTATTCATACAACCTTTAATTAGTTATGTAGTAGATGATCCCAGAACAATATTTCACTAATTTTGTAAAAAAGAATTGGATTACGCTGGCTTAAGATCGATCTTCATTAATCAATCTTCTTTAAGTAATCCTAAGAAGTAACTTTACAATTTTCGATTATCGAGATTGACATGATACATTTACAGAAAATAATTCTTTCATGAATTTAACTCATGTTACAAAATTTTTATAAAATCTCGAGCATAGATATATTCTAATAAAAGCTGGTCAAATTTGAATAAATTCAGTCTTATAACTTTTCCAAATTAAGTAACTGTCGGACATTATTAATATATAAAATAGTCACGTTCAGAGCCCCGATAAGATCCAACATAGAAACTCTGTATACCCGCGAAAATGTCGAATTCTCTGAGGAAAATTTTGAATACCTACTGTCGAAAAGTAAATTGATTTGTTAGAAAGAAGCTGAGAAGATGTATTGAAGTTTAGAATAAATGATTCAGTGCAAAAAAAATGACGGATATCGAGTGAATCGCAGCCAACGGGATCGTCTGCGCGAATCGAATGAATTAGATAGCCCTTCGGACCTCATAGCCTATTCTATACCTATAAATTTTGTACCTCTTCGTACACGATTATACTTAACTTAAAAATCGGTCCTTCGTATACACACGTATACACAGGTATACCAAAGACTCTCGCACGTACATGCATACACAGAAAGACAGACACACATTACACAGATACCATGTATATATACATATACATCTATACATTACGATGATATATTATAGATACCATTACGAGAGAATTTTACACTCTATACTATACATTTTTTGTCATAAACGCAGACTACTTGAAATCCATACTTATGAACTTATTCAGGTTTTTTCTATCGCCAACTTACTATGGGACTAATACCGCTGAATTCTCACTAACTCCGTAAATATATTTGTAAATGATCCATCGTGGACGATATGTATCTTTACGTCGTTGCGCGCAAAGTGATCCGCGGGGATCGTTCTGATTCATCGTGATCTATGCGGGCGATCGAAGCCGTGCACGATTTTAAAAAATTGCGGCTTCGATGGTGTTCGTATGAAAGAGATAAAAAATTTTGTAAAAATCGACGTTTGAGAGCCAAAATTGGACAAATCATTTTATCCTTACCCGATCGAAAGAAAGATCATCGTCGTTTCGAATGAAGTTGTATCACTTTCACTTTGGAATACGAGTATGCAAGAACTGTTGCGTTTACAACAAAAATTCTTGTATTTAACCACCCTACGAATAAGCCCGATAATTTTAATTAGCAATTAAGGGGGTGTTCTGGTCGAGAAGCTTCTCCGATTTTGAAAAATATTTTCGGAAGATTTCCTCTAATTTTTTCACTACCCGAAAGGTCAAAGAGGCTAAGAAATCGAAACTAGAGCATCATAGTCAAATTCATGCTAACAAAAATCATACTTCATCCTTGTGGTTCAAATTATCAAAATAATTGCAGTCGTGTCATTCAGTGAAACACTTCTTTTTCTAAACAGATCTCGTTTTAAAAAAAAAATTGCAGTTCGCACAATTTCAAGTATTTTGGCTGAAAAAAATATATATATTGTATGCTCCAGATGATAGTAAACAAGTATACAACAAATCAATGCAGAACAGTCTTTTGATTTCTTTCAAAAAAATTCCCAAATGGCCTAAAGACGACATTCTAAACCAGAATGCTCCCAAAGCGATATTAGAAACTTTGAATTACTATTAAGAACTTCGAACTATTCCCAGCGAAACTTGCGACGATGGGGATGGCCTTGAATGGACAAGTACTATCGATCCGACTGTATCTATAATATCTGTTACATGCTGGTGATAATGCGATATACTGCATTTAGTGACCTATAATTTTAGGCGAATCGCCAACCGCACCTCGAACCTATAGATTGTCACCCGCAAATTTCGGACACAGATCCCGTGTTAACAATGCACCAATCGAAATTTAATGGGTGACAGTAATGAATGTAATAGCGTGACTATTTTTCCACAGCGTGTCCCCAAAAATACGGATACAGAACTCAAATCAGAAAATATTAAATAAACGTATGCTCTTAAACATTTGTCTTCTAAAATTATTGCGGAAATTGTGTGCATCTTTCACCCATTATATGTATACATTTGTATAATTTTGAACGTTTATGTTTAACATTCATGGAACATGTACGATTTATACATGTGAAGCGATCAATTTCTTAAAATGAAAATTAATTTGGTGTGACCCCCATATGATACTTGAGAATAGTTGCATAAAAGATTCTCGTATAATAATTTGCCTATTTTACACTTGAAATGAACAGATTATACTTAATTTACGTTACATTTTACAGAAACACTGTATTTTCAATTTCACTGTATTTAAACAAAGAAAATGCATGAAATTTAATTTCTGAGGAACATAAAGTACGTAAGTAATGCATTTTACAGCAAAACAGGAAAAATTAAAACTATGAAGGTCATCACAGTGAATAGAAAAATTATCAGAATAACTAAAACAAGAAAATGGATGAATTTTGCATCCTACAAATCGTATGGGGGTGTAAAACGGTCTCGTTCTGTTGAATTTTTTAAACAGTTTCGAGCCACCTGGGTGGAAATCGCGACTAAAAATTACCTGCAGCATTTCTCTGCGAAAAATTGCATATTTCGTCGTGCCTCGTTTTTTGGGGCTACCCTGTAAATAACCTTTGATCAAAGCCGCGTGCCTAATTGAGGCATCGATAGCTATCTCGGGGCAAAATGGCCGCCGTGAGCCACGACTAATTAAGTTGTCCCCGCGGTGCACTCTGCGCTGGTAAAATCGTACGTAGTACGTAATGTATAATCTGTATACATGTAAGTCGAACGATCATTTAACACTGTTGTAAATCAGCACAAAATTAATCTTTTATTCTTAATACCTATGAGGTGCTCGCACGCACACCCACAACCGCGTCTCGACCCATTAATTAATTAAACAGTTAACAAGGTCAAGAGCGTGGTTGTGCGTGTCGCGTGTGCACATGTTACGATACATACTAAGTTTACTGTTAAACTGGAAAAATATTACATACGGCGCAGAACGAAGAGAGGGAGAGAACAATATTGATGGCGTTCAATAGCTTGCTTCTCGTTTACCGAAATTTAGTTTTGTCAGAGACTAGCTATAGACGAAATTAAGAAACAGAGAGCGAGAGAGAACGAGAGAGAGAGAGAGAGAGAGAGAGAGAGAGAGAGAGAGAAAGGTAGAAAAGGAGAGGCAGGAGAGAAAGAGAGAACAAATGTGTGTGTAAGAAGAGGACGCGTGTGTAGACGGATGAGAGGAAAAGAAAATGGATTATTAGAGTGAACGAGAGAGAATGGAATAATGACTATGACAGAGTGCGAGGATTGTGTGAAAGATTGTAAGAAGTGGGATAAAAAGAAAAAGAAAGAAGGAGAACAGAGTGATGATGACAATAATAATGCTGAGCGATTCGCACCAGAATGAACATCATTGGTAACTATTGTTACGGAGATTATTATGCACAAATATGATTGTTGATTTGATAGGAATGTCATTTTTCTATGCATTTCGTGTATATGTATTGTGCAGGACCCGCTGCAGCGGTAGACTCGGGCCACAAAATCGATACAGGAAGTTCATAGAAATGTGCGCCCTATTTGGCCTTGTTCCCAAATTATAACTATACTTGTGCTACGGTGATTGTTCACTATCAGTGATGTATGACTTATGGATTAATTTTTCGAATTCCCGGGTAAACATCGATTTGCTTAAGGTTTACCGAGGGCTGCAAATAAAATAGACATTTTATCTTTAGCCTATTAAATCTACAGCTAGCTCACGAATGTTTGTCAAAATTGTAAATTTTTTTGCATTTTGAAAAGTTTAATAAGTTGCAAATAGTGTATGGGTATCCTGAAATTTTTTTCATCTTCTTACTGTTTCGACTCTTTAGAGTACGAGAATTTGTATAAATATTAAAAATATTTGGTGAACTAAATCATGTACCATAATATTTAATAATGGAAGAAACGAAAACTATGCATATGCTTTTGTTACTTAAATAATTAAACTGTTACAGAAGTTATATACAAAGCATCAGATTTTCATCTATTTATGCATTTATTATAAATGCATAGAATCTGCTTTTATAGGATTGAAGACGTAAATTCAATAACTGCAAAGATGCTTATTTTAGCAGGAACGTTTCATAAAGAACGTCAGCTGAATGTAATTGGAGTATGAAAATGGCCACAGACTGGAAACGGGGTCAAATAAAGGGACCCACGTTTGCTTGAATTTTCTTCGTCGCTTATGTGCCCACGTATTATGAAACAGACTTTATTTAATTTCGAAGAACCATATATGTATTACCAGTTTAGAGTTAAATGCATATGTGGAAAATCAATTAAAAACACGATCGATACGTAAAAATATTCCGGACATTTTGTACTTTTATTTGTCACTGTCAGTTTCTATCAAAAAATAACACATTTTATTTCGAATATAATAATATCATTTAATCGAAATATTGATTTAGAACAATTTTAATAATAAATTAATTTTAATTTTAAATCGGGGGAAATTTTTAGTTTATTTTATTAATGATAAAAGGCAATTTACTACGAAATTTTTTCCTTCATAAAAAATTTCGTTCAAAAAAGAATAAAATGAAAAAGCCATTAAAATTCATCAATTTTTTAGTATTTGATTGATGGTTTTTAATCAACCAATTCTTATTTTTGTTTAATATTTCGGATCATAGAGTTTGAGAGGCTACGAAATCACTGATGGTAGTTATCGTGTTAATTAAGAAGTTCGATCGATAGAATCGTAACATTTTATAGTTTATTCGATCCCGGCCAGTTATTCTGGTACGAATCGCGACGCGTAACCGTTGCATGAGTGTACGATTCATACAAAAAGTACTATATAAGTTTAAATTGTTTTATATTTTTGTTACGCCTCTCTGTGATATGATAAGGGCACATTCACCTCACCCTGTATATGCATTAATCTTTGTATCTTATTGATTAAGGTGAAACTTTTCGAAGAACAATCCTTGCCAAGCCCTTTCTAATTACATTATCGGGTTATTGCTCGTGCGTACCATCGTATTGCGATGATCAGACTGTGGGAATTCGCTCGAGAATCTCAAAGTGTACATTCCAAAGTCGCAACACACCTATTGTACATTGAACGGACTTAAGGGAATTGTTAAAGCGTTTATAGATGACAATGCTACACGGACTGGATCCATTGAATCACAATCTTCCTTCGAAAACAGTCGCTTTTGGTAATTATGCTACTATTTTACCTGTTGACTGCTAAATCAACCGTACAAAAATCCCACGAAGTCGAAATAATTTAATTAATTACACCGAAAGTGGAAATATAAGTATTATGGTGACCATACCTTTAATTCTAATGATTTGGCTTTTCTTTATTGTGGCACAAAATAAAGGGTACACGAGTTTGAACACATATATCATTTCTGCTGCACATTTTTCAACAACAAAAATTTAGTACTTTAATATGAGATAAATCATCGTAAAAGTTTTAAAGAGATCTGCTTCATACACAGTGCCTCCAAGAAAAAATTGCAAAGATTATCTTATTTTAAGCGTTCTAATCTGGTCTAATAAAATTTGGTCCAATCGATTATAATATAGTAATGAAAATAATTAATTTCGAAATGTGGCAGTCAACGTGTTAAATAGAAACTGAAAATTCTAAAGAAATTAAATCGATTATTGTGAACAAAGGACTATAATTTTAAAAGGATGCATTGACAAATTTGTAAAGCTCGTATGCTTTTTTGCAAAAACTAGATGAGAGGTAATTATTAAAACAATGAAAGGAAAGCAGATTTCTGACGATAGCTTTAATTGATTCAGTCGGTGGAATACTTTTTTCTAAAGAGAACTGTGAGGGTGAATTATCTGTGTACCATCGAGGAGTATTCATCGTGTGTGTACTTTTACTCCTTCAGTTTCCTGATCTTGGTGTTATGTGTCTATATTTAAAAAATCTAGATTTATTGAATGGAAAAAATTGAAAAACTACACGGGAAGATTCGTCTAGATTTAAATATTGATTTTAGCAATAGTAACATATCCCTTAAGATAAGGTACGTTCGAGCTTGTGCTTGTGGAAGATATAAAGGTGTATCGTTACACATTAACATTGTATTGTATTTAATTATAAACCAATCCAAAAAAAAGAACAACAACCACCATTCATTAATACTGTGAAAAAAATATATTACAAATGACAAACGTTAATCGCTATACAAGCGTGTGATAAACACACGGGAGATCGCGTTCTATTAAACTATACATGATCATTGTTAATCATGGTTGCGGTTCTATTTACACAATTCGTTTACTGAATAAACTCGAAACACATATATTTGAAGTAACAACTAATGCTTTCCATTTTCTACTATTTGCAAACCTGGATCCTTATCATCCTAAAATTACAAAAAAGTAATTAATCATCTCTTTTCTCAAATCATTTATATTTTCCTTTCGAGCAGGATAAATTATTTCACGATGTGCCATTTTGATAATTTCATAGACTCGCTTGTGGTCTTGCAATTTCATAAATATTTTAAATAATAAAATTTATTCAATATATTTTACGAATAGAGAATATTTGTCTTTTAGCAATAATGCAGTGAAAAATTTGCAACAATGAAAATTAATGTCAGCAGAATGCCAGTGATGATGAGTCAGTACGAAATGGTACTCATCCAGTCTCGTATCACTGCTTTGTTCCATTAAAGATTGTGGGATTCGAACGAAAATAAAACTTCGAATTATGCAGTCAGTGTTCAAAGAAAAATAGATCAATAAATAATTCTAGATTGTCGTGATACTGTAGAATTGATGGTGGTCCCACCCACATCGCGTGATTTCTTCGAGAATCGTTGAAACGAACACCTTGACTTCTACCATAACCTCCAAGCACAATGAACAGGTTCGAATACGTCGAGGCACGGTTTCATCCGTGTGAAAATCATGTTCGCCGTGACATCGGTGTACGATTATACGACGGTGACAACAAGGTATTTAAAATTAATTATAGTATTTGAATGAAACGAAACATAACCTATATCTGTTGACAGACAAGCTTTGAAGGCGGTGAGCTTATACTCACAAGTCATAGAATTCTCTGGGGAAAACCTGGTGACATATCTCGTGGCCATACGTGTCTTTCACTATCCCTTCATCATATTATTTTCTATGAAGAAGAAGTTCCTAGTCCGTTTTCCTTTGGACGTAGTAAAAAACTCATCATGCACCTCTCCGAAGCAACAAGCAGTACGTTTTAGTTGCATTTTATATCTAAATATTAGATTATATTCTTATAATCTATTATCTTACAGATAAACTTCCTGGCCCATTGGACAGTAGTATTCACAATCATATAAAATTATCATTTAAAGAAGGTTTGGATTCTACGTTTATTGTCCACTTGTCCGATACTATTTCAAAACAAGCTTGGGAATACATACCTATTACGCCAGCCAGTTATTACAATGTTAACACACAGAATAGCAGGGACACTGCTAAACCACTTCCACAAATAAAAACCAGAACTGGAATCATAGGAATAGAGAGAAGTCTTCAACAGCAACAGAAAGCGACAGACGACAGTATATCAATGGCATTTCAAGATCTCAGGAAGCTCATGGAAATGGCCAAAGACATGGTTTCCATTTCCAAAACCATCTCAGCGAAAATACGGGTGACTCTCGACAGCTACCTTATAAAATTGACATTCATAATCAAAGCCCATTGCAGGAGAGGCAAGGGGACATCACGGAGGATGAAACAGTCAGATTTAAGTCTTACTTAATGAGCCTGGGCATTGACGACCCTGTGACTAGAGACGCATACAGAAGCACAAACGAATACTTCAAGCAATTAGCTAAACAATTAGCTGATATCTTGGAAGAACCTATTAAAGTCAATATACTTAACAATTACTGCTGATAAAAATCCACGAATGTATAGTACGATTAATGAAGTCTACTTTGTAGGAAGTTGGA
This sequence comes from Lasioglossum leucozonium, assembly GCA_028454225.1. Taxonomy (NCBI): domain Eukaryota; kingdom Metazoa; phylum Arthropoda; class Insecta; order Hymenoptera; family Halictidae; genus Lasioglossum; species Lasioglossum leucozonium. The sequence continues at coordinate 9,199,557 of CM052219.1, read as the reverse complement.
GGGATGATGACGTTAACGGACGTGTACTGTCGTGTGAACAGAGCCAGAGGCTTGGAACTTTTGTCACCCGAAGATTTACTAAATGCCAGTAGACAATTAGCGCCTTTAGGTTTGCCCGTGGTGCTGCGAATTTTTGACAGCGGAGTTATGGTTCTCCAAATTCGATCGCATAACGATAGCGCCATAGTTGACCTCATAGCAGATTTAGTAAGTAAATTTAGAAGAATTTTTACACAGGATTATATTTTTGTATGCATCGTTTTCTACAGATAAAAGAAAGAGGATCGCTAACTGCGGAAGAGCTTGCTCAATCAGATGGTATATCAGTCCTCTTAGCTCGTGAACGATTACTAGTCACGGAAAAATATGGGAAAGCATGCAGAGATGATACAATCGAAGCTTTAAGATTCTACCCGAATTTATTTTTAGAAGGAGACGAATAACAACAGTTCCCTCGTTATCGTATAATTATAGAAACATGTTACTTCTTAAGCAGATGTACTTTGTCCACGACATAGAATTCATTATGAAATGTTCATATATTTTTTGTGCCTTTACATTTTACATACATAAGAGAAAGAAAAATATTTTAAAAGATATAAATAATGCATTGATTTACAGATAAAAAATTTATTGTCCATAATTTTAGATTAATATTTATTGCAATCGTCTTATGATCATCTTTCAGATTAGAATGAATTCGCAAGAAATGGACTTCAATTGTTTATGAAGATGTAATTGTTCGGTTCATTACGATCGAAATAAAACATGAAAATTTTTGACAAATTTTTTAATCATGCGAATCACAAAAAATCGCTATGAGCGCATAAAATTTGCAATCTGGTAATAAACAACAAAATTTCATAAATGCATAGGAGATTGCTTTCGAATGATGGTTGTATTAACGTAAGGTTACCAATATATAATTGCTAAATATTCTACAAAAATATCTGTGTATCAATAATTATGTATAAACATTTGTAAATAAACAATGTTACAAATTTCGCTTATACACCTCTGTTTTATTATAGTTCTCACCGCTTATAATTTTTTTTATGAATGAAGACGCTCTTCCAAAAATTGATACCCCTTCCACAAGATTTTGTATATCGTTTAAATAAATTTTCGTAGGATTATTATAAAATGACTCTCTTGGTATTGTTACCAAAAGTAGTTTTATTTTATACATGTCATGTAAAAACTGAAGTGAACATAATGGTAGATGTGCTTTTCCTTAAGTCTATTTGAAGTTCTCGATGATTAGTTATTCATAACCAATTACATTTGGAAAATTACAGTTAATCTATTAGTTTTGTACTAACACTTCGTAATCCCTGCAAGGGACTTCTTTTCCTTCATAGGGAACATAAAGTACGCCGTGAGATCGTTGTATCTGAAATTAACAAGATCAATGTTACTAATATATTTACTATTACTTAACAAGTACTTTAAACTTAACACTTATCGTTAGTTCACTTAGTCGTAGAAAATACTTTCCAATAACAATAATGACTAGGTAGGTTTCCATCAATTAATCTCTAATTACGGAAATGCATGTGATTCATCGAGTGTGTGCGGCGAAGCTCTTTAATAAAACAAGTTGACTGCTTTGTATATTGTCCAAAATGTACACTTAGTAATATTAATGCGAATATTTAATTGTAGATTAAAAAATATGTTAGTCAAGTTGGTGAATTTTTAAAAATCTATTTTGAAGAATGAGGCGTTAAAGCTGTAAAAATAATTAAAAATAAAATTATTGGTGGCTGACCTTTCCACCACATGGAACCCCCATGTGTATTGTACGACCAATATAAAGCATCTCTCCATCCATTGTCCTTCCGCCCTCAACTGCACCTTCTGGGACGTAACCATTTGATGCATGAACCCATTTAAATTCGGCTGGCATCAGAATCTACTTAGGAAAAAAAACTCACTAAGTCTGTATAAAAGTCTCTGCTAAAAACTAGCAATATAGTAAGGCCGCAAATTAGAGCGCTATGTGATAAGATCGATCACTCCTGGAATGACCCAGGATTCCGCAAATTAATCGAAAGAGGACCAGAACAAAAAAATGCGAACAGACTGTTAAAATGTAATTTGGAAACAGAATGAATTGTGTAATGAATTATTGATTTTTACTTCGAAATCGTGTTTCATATGCTCCTGTCCAGCATGACAAACGTAGGCAATGCCATGTTCCGGCTTCACCTTCGCTGGTAGCATGTCACCGTGATGAAAAGCACGGCCGACAACAAGATTTCTACCATCTAAATCAGTGCCAATCGAGATCATACCTGGCACCGTGTAACGGGCCCCCGTAAATTTCATCCATCTGTATCCTATGACAAACATTAACACGATCATTAGACCCTCAACAGTTATTCAATAGACTGTCTCTCTTGTAATTCAATAAATCTTCTCATAAATAAAACAATTCGTTTCTGATCACATATCGATTAAAGACGTTTTTGATTCTTGATATAGATTTTTAAATTTTATTTAGGAAATGTAAGGTATTATTCAATAAAAATTATGGTAAAGTTCTACATTTTAGGAAGAGACACGCCTATAGCGATAAGATTAACAGAAAATCCAAGATAACGATAACTAATTGGCGAACTTCTAAAATTTAAAAATTCCCTCATCACAAGTGCATTTTCCATTATTTAAGAATATTATATAAATATTGAAGAATATTATCAAGTATTAGTAACAGCTGTTTAATATTTTAATTTTTTCTATATTTCTGCAGCCATTGCGCAGTATCGCGTTATCAATTGGATTAATAACAAAGTCAACACGTAACATATTATGTTATTACGTTGCATGTGTAACATTAAATGATTGATAATTGAAGAATGAATTTTTGAAATTTAATGAATTCAGAATAATAAAGCTGCATTCTTAAATTCTTTTCACTCATTATTAATATTTAACACACGCCAATTTTCACGTCAATTGTCCACCGATAAAGATTGACAAAATTAATTATACGAGGAAACGTGATACTATAAGAAATGTTGATCCTAATATTATAGTCACGTCACAAATTGAGATGCTCACCTGTCATTTTTATATTCGGAGTAAATTAACTAACAATATCCGAACGCACACGTCCTTTCGCTTGGACGATCCAAACGAGAATCTATTGAGGAGAGCTACAAATGCAATTATATGTACCTAGTGTCCTCCCTTCCGTAAAGTAATATCTTATCATTGGGAATGTGTCGTGATAGCGCTCGGGCCCAACATACAATTTTCGTTATTAAATTCGCGTGATCGTACTACTATTGAAAAATATTTAATTGAATGCAGCATTTGCAGATTATCGATTCATGATTATTATTTTATCGCTTCTGTTCAGATAAACAAATGAACTTCAGCCATCCAATAGCAAGTGCATAATTCATTAAAACGCATTTGATGGATAACGTGTGTATGTTAATACGAAACTGTGAGTGAATGAACATCGTGTAAAGAAATAATAAATACTTTCTTATTATAAAATCTTGTTATTAAAAACTTGTATAAGCAAAAGACAAAAATTCCATTTCTACGAAATAGTACTCAATGTAACGTATAAACGTGATCCCTTTCAATGTTTACTACTGTGAACTATTTATTGATGCAATATTCTCTATCGCTAAACAGTTCGACTATTTTTATAACGATGATATATATTCGATGTTTTTATAATAAGATTTATGTATGTATACATATATGTATATTATATAGATACATATAGATACAATTGAAAAAATGGTACGTATACAATATGGTGCACAATGTTTGGTGTGTTGAAAATATTGAACAAAGTCAAATATAAATCATTGATAAAGATTAGTAAAACTTGAATGAGTCATCTTACTTACGAGAAAATTCGTCTCGTGATAAGTTTAAGAGCTGACGAAAATATGATTCACTAAATATTAAAGAAAACGTGATTTTCAAATCCAAGCTTCAATCTTAGGTCCACTATACATTTCTGCGATCGTATAAAATCGAAAAAACCTTCATGAGGGGCATTGCAGTATATTACTCAAATTCAATATTTTCGCACATTTGGCAAAGTTTTCGTTTCTGATTCTCAGGATTTTGGTATCAGACAGTGTTCTGCCGCGATAACGTTAATCTCGTTTTCCTTTGACAGTCAAAACCATCTCATATCTCGTCAAACCTGAGAGACGACTATCTTTCCAGGAATGTACTCACCTTGCGACACGATTTCGAATTTAAACCTAATTGTAAGTGTCCCTATTGCGGTCTTTCAGTTTTAATTAGCACCCCCAAAATTAATAAACCATCTCGGGATTGTATTTTAAAATCGATTTCAAGTAGCCCCACAATCAATTTGAAGTAATCTAGTCATTTTACTTTGAGTTACCGATTGAGGTTTATCAATATTTCCACGTTACCGACTAGATACTGTTAAAAACTGCCAGCCTTATGGGACATTGTGACCTCCCAAAAATTTTATTGTTTTAGGATATAGAACACTGAGACGAGGTATGGCAACTGCCAGCCTCAGTGCTATCGAGAGGCGTCAAAAGTGAGCACAGGTGGACACGGGGATAACGTGGAACTTACAGTGATCTGAAATATCACATCGCTAGAAGCACAGACTCGTCTGTGCCTATGTCACTGAATAACAGGGGCTATCAGTGGTTCCACTATCGACGAGATATGTATTCGCAGAGGTATCCTCTCTGAGTCTAAATACATATAATGTTATAGTTTTTATAATTTTAATGAGCCTCTAGAACCCCGAAAAATGGACCTATTAAAATAGACTGTTAGATGTTAGATTTGTTATGATTATTGTAAAAGATATACACCACTTTTTAGCACAAACTTACCATAAACAACCGATGTCGATTTCACCGACCACTTTCGGCACATTTTCACGCATTTTCCTCACTTTTTGAAATAAAATTGACGATACGTTCAATCACTATCACTGTAAGCGCGTCATTCAAAATTGACTAGCGCCACCCCACGGAGACCGAAGCGCTCTCTCTTTTTCATTTCTGCAGTTTCATATAATAATAATCAGTGTGTGTTTATCAAAAAATCTATGATATCAGTCTACGATTATTTTTTGTAACTTAATAAAATTATATTTAAATTTGCATTTGAGTGTTCGTGTTGTGAATTGCATAGCAATGGCAATGACGTCTTACAGCAATGACGGTAAGAATAGTAATATCTATGCAATCTTATATATTTTTTAGGTTAAAGCCTAACCTCACAGAACTGATCTAACATTGAGCTTTTTAAAATTAAAGGTTCGGTTAAGAAGAAATGTCCTTATATGGAAAAATGTTACCGAAAAAATCCGATTCACTTCAACGAGATGTCACATCCACATTGTGAGTAACACTTATTAATTTCATATTCCTTTCCATTTTCTATTCAAACAAGGTAAGCAAGAAAAACAGCCTTTTATTTCAGTGGAGAAACTTATAATAAATCAATTAGAAGGAGAGATCAATATACCTGACGATCCAGGTTTTGAATGTTCGGATCGGTCCCTCTTAATTGATCAATTGAAAGTACTGCAAATGGTATTCAAAAAGCAAAAGAGTTGTGCTCAAAATAGCACACAATCTGTAACAAAAGTTTCCACTAGCACAAGCAAAAATCAGGGGTCCACTCAGAGTTTAAAGGACAAGATAGAGAAGCATAAGCAAGCAACAATGGAAAAGAGGGATAATAAATTAAAAGAAATGGACGAAGTGGCTGCAGCACTTTTCAAAGCTTCTAACAGTAGTAGTAAAAGCAGCGTAGACACTACCAAAGTAAATGTAATGAAGGAGGAATTGACTAAACTGAAACTGGTAGAGGAAAGAATGCACGAAGAGGAGCCTAGCCAAGGAAAAAAAAGAAACTATAATTTTAATAATGATCAGAATGAAACAAAGAAGTCTAAGTCAAATCAAGATGATGATATAGAATGTATTCAAAGTTCAATTAGAAGTTCAGACAGTAGTCTCAGTTCTTCTTCCAAGAGCACATCTCTGATAGAATCCTTCCAGCAATGTAAAACAACAAAGGCAAGAGAGGAGCTTAGAGAGAAAGCTATTAAAATGATGAAGCATCACGGTCTGAAGGTGTCTGTAGTGGAGCCAGGAAACTTTGCCTTGAAGTACGCTCTTTCAGCACCGTACCATGTATTCTTCACAAGGATACAAAACGCAAAAGAAACATACGACCAACAGTTCTCAATAACATTTCCCGAAATTCTAGACATCAGCTTGGGAGAAATAGATTCTAGTTTACAAATCAATTTCATGGTCGATGTAGGGTGGTTGTGTTTACAATACTTGCTGGCTGGTCAGCGAACAGACATGCTAATTTTATATGGTGAAAGAGTGGATGAGGAGAAAGTGGGTCTGAACATCACCATGCTCCCCATTCAAATGCCGAGCAAGTTCGGCTGCCATCACACCAAAGTGATGATCCTAAAGTACAAAGATGAAGGTATAAGAGTGGTAGTGTCCACTGCGAACTTGTACTCAGACGACTGGGAGAACAGGACTCAAGGGTCTGTGAGATACTGTTCAAAATGACTTACAAGAAGACCGCACGGTTCCGAAAATTGTGTTTTGGTGGAGGCCATGTGGACTTTGTAGTATATAGGGTGTCCCTAAAAAGGTTGTACTTCCTTGAAAGAAGTGATCCCTGAAATCATTTAAGCCATTGAAGTTTTTCAGTACTGGGTATGTACTACAAAATCTATGTGGTCTTATCCAAAAAGCGATTTCTGGAACCGTGCAATCTCCTTGTTATTATTTGTTTGTTTTGAATAATGAACCTTAGACGATAAACGATTGGTTGTATTCCGTCCTGATCAGACTCTGGATATCACCACACCTTCCTCCGCTGCCAGACTCCGCGAATCCCGGCGATGGGGAGTCACCGACGGATTTCAAGAAGGATTTGGAGCGCTACTTGAGCACGTACAGGCTGCCAGCTTTGGCAGAGTGGACGTCTGCCGTCCGCAGAGCCGACTTCTCGTCGGTGAACGTATTCTTCATAGCCTCCGTCCCTGGGAGCCACAAAAACCGCGAGACAGAGCTATGGGGACACAGAAAGCTAGCTACTGTGCTCTCAAAGCATGCCACTTTGCCCCCGGATGCTCCGCAGTGGCCAATTGTGGCCCAGAGCTCCAGCATTGGCAGTTTAGGCCCCAACTATGAGAGTTGGCTCCTGAAAGAGATAGTACCTTCAATGTCCAGAGAGACTGCGAAGGGTTTAAAGAGCCACCCGAATTTTCACTTCATCTATCCCTCGATTAAAAATTATAAGGACAGCTTTGACTGTCGCGTTGGGTCCTGTTGCTTGCCTTACAGTCTCCAGACGCATTCTAAGCAGGAGTGGATAGAATCTTATTTATAGTAAGTGAAACATTGGAGCACATTTCCTCTGTAACGTCTCCCGTCACTTGGGAGACGGTAAGACGATTGCGAGCAGTGGAAGACATTTTTCCTCTGATTTAATTAGCCATCCATTTGGCGTTCACCCACCGTTGAGACACCGCTGCAATTTCATTGGTGCGCTGTGAGGCGGAGGGGATAGGAGTGCGACGCTAAGGAGGTGTTAGCACACGACGGAACAGCGGATGAAATTTTTTGTGATTAAAATTGAAATTTATATATTTTGTTATGGGAAATTCTAAGGGAACATGATGCTAAAGGGAACATCGTGTTTCAAGGAGCGGGGGACCTTACGGAGGAAATACGGTGTTTAGCAATTTTGTCTATGTAATGAGACGTTCAATTGACATCCTCAGCCAGTGGAAGGCTTCGCATACAGCTAGAGACAAAGCCATGCCCCACATTAAATCGTACACGAGATTCTCGCCGGATTTGAAGAGGATTTCGTGGTTCGTCCTTACCAGCGCTAACTTGAGCAAAGCCGCGTGGGGCACATTCCGAAACAGTCACTTCATCATGAGCTACGAAGCTGGCGTTATATTTGTTCCGAAGTTCATTGTACGTATGAATTACGATTCATCAGACTGCAGATTTTTACACTTTTACGAATCAACGATCGCACGACGAAAATTAAATTCTTTGGTAAAAATGGCCAACTGCAGTGCGAGTGTTAATCCATAAAAGTTGTAACAGAACCATTCTTTTTTATCTTCCTTTTCTTAGGGTTCTAAAATATTTCAAAAGTGGTCCAGAATCTCAGTGTTGGATATTTTTCAATATTTAACTGTACCGCTGAAAAATTCTTTACTTAAATCCACATTCTTATGTCCTCGTTCATAAAAATTGCAATTGGAACAATGTCTTCATTTTTCTAAATTTTTTTAACTTTTCCCTGGACCGAAAAAGCATGCTACAAACCCAAAATCCGCAGTCTCATGATTATCGCTCTCCGTTCCCACAAAGCAGGAAATAAAGGTCCATCTTTTTAGACTGGATCAACGACATTTCCGGTTCACGAAGAAGAGAAGAACGTTCCTGTGTTCCCTATTCCATACGATAGGCCTCTAAAGAAGTACGAACCAGGAGACAAGCCATTCGTCACGGAATTCTTCTGCGGCCGTGATTGAGCGGACGTCGAGATCTGTACAAAATATCCTGAAACCTTGCCTGCGGAACCTTATTTTTTAATTTATTACGCTGTACGAGAGAATTTTTTGAATAAACGGATCGGTCATTGGTTTTGTAGTAAAAAACCATTAACATTTCAATGAAAAGAATCACCACACTGTTTCCTATACGCTGTTGCACATCCGGTCTATTAAGGAACAAATGTAGGTCGGTAACGTTCAGACAAAGATTCCTCCGGACATGTAAAGGCCAAAAGCTAGCTATACATGTATCGGATTTAATCGGCTTCGCTGTATAGCATCCATTGACATTTAAATCCTATAAGAATCCTTTGGTGAACGAAACTGTATCGGTTCCGTTCCACGTGTGACTTGATGATACAAATCGACCTTTTACTTTCTTGATGATGCTTGATAGGAACACCGATTCTTAACCGGATAGTTCAGGTGATATACAACGTTCTATCATTCTAATTATTAGGAGGTATATGGTAATTCACTTTCAATTTGTCCTAAAAATTCGCTGCATACTCTTATGTATATCTACAAGTAGTAAAGTTTCTACAGATTTCTTCTTTCTTAGGCGATTATAAATTAATTTATTCTTTTGTGATATAAAAATCTGCTCTTAAATTATAAATTTTAACTACTTGACTACATACAGTATCGTTGAACACCTTGGGCAAATTTGTTCAAATCATTAACACAAGGGTTAAAAATGAGGTAAACATTAGAACCACGATGGTTCCAAAGAATGTCTATAAATATTCTCTCGCTGCTGTTGATTTGATGGTGCGAAGAGCTACCTATAATAATTCCCATGACGCAGCTCGGTTCTCGATCAGTTCCGCGTCGATTTCGTGGTCGATGGTGCCACGCGTTTTCCATAAAACATCAGCAGGAAAGCGTTTCCTGGGCCTCCGAGCATGCCTCGCCTTCGAACAACGTTTAACGAACCTTGCGCTTGTTCTTCCTGCCGTCCAGCAACAATTACATTATACTTACACGGCGCAGCTTTCGCAAGACCACCGGTAAAAATCAGATCATCAGTTTCTGGGTGTCCTTGCAACGTAGGAGCGGCGCAAGACGAAAATTTCTACTCTGGTCTCAAAGTGTCGCCGAACGACTGAGTCGACTGTAAATTTACAGAAAGAACCGCGCCTTCTACAAGCTCATAAATTGATCCGGCGTAATGCGTAACATCGCCGTTTCCCGCAGAGCCATTTATTCTGAATCTCTTCTACGATTTATCTACTTTGCCCCGCGGCAGTTTCTCGAAAATATTGGGTTACAGACGAGTTCCTTCCGATTTTAGTTGTAAAATCTAGGTTCAGGTAAAATATAGCCACTATAGCTCAAAAATAGCTAGTATTCTTAGCAATCTTTCACCATCTTTCTAGTAAGTTATGTTTATCAACACAATCGAAATTCCATAGCTTTGCGCCAAGAATCGATAGGATTATGGAACTTCTTAGAACTTGGACAGTGGAAAGTTTTCAAAGAAACGGTCCTTCACTTTAATGCTTTATTTACTGGAAATCTACTAGTATGATTCGTTATAATAATACTGTACCAAAAGGATGCTTAAAAATTTTCTGTTATTTTATAATTAATCGAAAAGAATTGATGGTTTCACCGAATTGTTACAATACTTTGGGAGGAGTTCTTGGTTTGGCTATCAGTCGCTGGCGAATCTTATCTTAATGTATCCACTCGAAAAATTATGGAACGTAAACAGTACTTTCCGTTAGCTCAACAGGCGTGTTTCCGCTTTGTAGAAATCCATTTTTGCGTATTTTGTCGCCCGGTGTCTTGTTATCCACGCTTTTTGCACCTCCGTGTTGTTGTTAATTGCTGATAATTCCTACCATTTCGTTGATGAATGTCCAAAGCACGTTGGAATTCTTGTAAAATAGCTTTTGATTGAGATTTTTCAATTTTCCTTCTCAATTTATATCAATTATGACGCAATAATAATGGTGTAGCGGGACGTTGTTTGCAGCTAAATAACACGCTGGTTTATTAATAAATATCGAAGAAATTGACGTTGAATCTTTTATAAATAATCCACGTGATCTCTCGGTGAATGTAAAAGCGGACCTTGCGTGTGTTTCATGGATCAATTAGCCAGTACCTAAAGGCCGAGTACGCACGTACCCAATTATGATTCAAAGACTTTTTAAGTGCAATTGCGTTTTTTCGTTTCGGAATTTACGACGTCATCGTTGGGAAACGATTTATGGTTTTTCATTATTCATGGTCCGTTTTTAAGTAATTCGGCGAATAAGAATTCTGTAACTCTGTCCGTAAAAGTTTTTTTACGTGCTGAAAGAGATAAGAGGGTTCGTGCAATTCTGATATTGTAAGGGTTTCTACCAAAATGAAAATGTAATGTTACTATTTTGCAAACGCTAGATTGCACAAAATATACTATTAAAAATGTATCAGTATGTTCAACGAACCGTATCTAAAATGTTTTGAATAAATAAGGCATTACGATCATTTTAAGTTGATGAAAATTGAGGTACGATAAAGAACAGTATGTAAGTTGACTGACGTATATAATAATCAAAGCGATGGCAGTGTGATTAATTAAAAATCAGCGCGTTTTAGCAGCTTCGCCATTGAATTTAAAATGAAGGTTTTTACGAAGTTATGTATAGTGTATTTTTCTATGAACAGGTGAGTCTTTTTGGAATTGGAAAGTGTGGAAATATTATGCAGTTACAGCCTGGAAAGTTCTACAGGTTATAAAAAGGAGTGGGAGAACTGTATCTAAAAATTTTTTATCTTATCACGAGTTTACTAGAAACTCGATACAATAATATGTTAGATTTCAATTAATTATTTATTGAACACGTTTTATCTTGTTGCACGATATTTCCGGAAATGCATTACGGTGTATTATTTTAATTCATCGCTTTCTAGAATCATTAATTCTTATTTTTAATGATTTCTTTTTATGTACTATATAGTGTTACAATAACAAAATAGCGTTCGCATTTTTGCGTTTCATATACTCCATTTAAAGTTCCGATCACAAAAAGCAAACACTTCTTGATATCTCGCCATATGCACGTCTCACTTTATCTGCCTTTTTATAATTTTCCCATCACGTGCCTGCTAAACAATTCAGCTTTTATATGGTGGCTCAATAGCGAGAGGACCAAATTAGGCCATCCTCCCTTCCTAATTGTCCATTGTCCACAATCGCTAAAATAAATCAATGACAAAAATTCAATCTCTGGGTTAACAAAGCACTGAAACTAGGGAACTTCTGCTACTTCGCAGACCAAAGTTAACATATCATCTACCAGCCATTATCACATAATTTTTCAATGTCTATAGTCCGTGACTAATGATTTCTAAATAGCTCCTTCACTGGCAACAACATTTTCAACCATGAACCAATAAACCTTTAAATTATTATATAAAAGACGATTACTAAGCTTCTTTTGGAATAGCAAAATTTTCAAAAACTTTCTTAAAATTCGTAAGGTGGGAGATCGAACCGTTCAACACTTCGTGCACCGGAAAATGAATCAAGACGCGATAAGAATCGTTGGATCCACGTGTAACTTATAATTCAAACGCCGAGACGCAGATAGAATCTCATCGCACAAATCTGCGAACCGGCACAAGAAAAATAGAAATCTTCGTTCGCAGGTGTCCGAAATTGTGCGAATGGTCACGCATACATTTATTCAATTTTCGCAAGCCGATCTCGGAGTGGTCAGATCGTGTCTGTTGATCAGCCGCCTACGAACAATAACTGGGCGCCGTGCTCGGTTGCCATAATCGCAGCCGGCGAAGGATTCTGACGTCAAGGCTCGGTGAGGTTTCGTCTCCCACTTGGTCGACCGTCGGCTTGATGGTTGGATGTCCTCGGCGCAGATGCGACATCAGAAAAGGGACGTCCCGGCGCCGAGGGTGACGACGAACCTGCGAAGACGCCGATCCGCCAGTACGTGAGATGTCGTCGCCAGGAACAGACCGATTTTAGAGAGTGTGTGTGTGTGAGAGAGAGAGAGCCTTCGAGATCGGTGGTGTGCGCGCGGTCCGAGGAGAGCATGTGCATGCACTGAAGCCCAGAGATTGCAACGGGTTGCAACGGATACAAGGGTGCAAGGGGTGCGTTTTCACCAGCTGGTCTTGTCATCGTCGCGTGCGTCCATCGATTGCAGTGTCTGGAGATTAAACGGCGAAGAGATTAAAGAGTTGTTAGAAGACCTGATAACGGAGCTTCGAGTGGCGCATTGCCGATCTGTGGATTTTGGCCTGCCAGTTCTGCCGATTTTCGGAATTTTGCGAGGTGGGACGCGAGGAGACCGATAAGCGCCGACGTTCCGAGGGAAAAGTGGTGGAAGTAGGTTTTGTTCGAAGTTTTTAAATGTTTTTCTTAAATATTATTCTTCAAATATTTTGCCTGCTGCGTGTTTTTAACCCTCAGCACTCGAGCGGCGACTCTGCGGTACTGAAAATTAGGGCTTTATCATTATTTGAAATATTTGTTTACATTAAATTTGTATTCAATGAATTAATCTAACTCACTAACAATATATGTAGAGCCCCGAATAAGATTTAAATTATACAAGCTGTCCTCTTAATATGCAAATTTTCTGTGAAATTATTTTAGTTCGTAATTAAACCGCACGAAAATTTAATTTCATTAAAATACTCTAACCCATTTAATTATAGTACGAGCAAATTATTTCATATGCATAAAATCAAAAGTGTCGTATACATATAGAATGGAAATATTCTTGTGACACGTGAAACGTCTTCTCTGTTGTGAGAAGTTCTGACATGTTAACTGAGGATGTCAGCGAGGACCACTGTCTATGGAATTTTATAAAAGTGTTAGATACGATGACATATTTATGCTGGGATTTATGAATGGTGCTGGTAGAAAGACATTTTGTCTCGTTGTCTTGATGTTAAATGTGCTCGTGATAATTCAATGATAGTTCAATGATTCTAGATTGTTTGTTTAGACCTATGGAGCAAATTTCTTTATTCAAGCATGTGATCAAAATTATGCAGAATTATTAATATAAATATATATAAATTAAACAGATTCAATCTTGTAATTTTTAGAAACATGTCTATCATTCACTTCTAGTGTTCGGCGTGTTTATTATTGTAACGTCGAGAAATGGTCTTTCAAACCTCCTATAACTTTAAAAACACAGAGCAAAATATGAGACTGTCCTTTTTTGAAAATTGATTCCTTCCTCGTATTCAAATCATGTTCTATTTTTTTATTTCGTTCTCTTTGTGTCGTAAATTATACAATAAGACGCGAGACACTTTCTGTCTTTATGAAAACGAGCGTTGATGAAGACGCTTTCATTCTAGATCCATTCAATCTTTCTATAATTGTGAAAACACGGTGCAAAGTTCACTCATTTCTTGTTTCTAAATCTTGTACAGTGTTTTATTTTTTTTCTGTTTGTGACCTAAATTGTAAGATAATAGAACCTTCTTTGTAATTAGAGTACGGATTTGCATTAATTTCAAGATACAGGAGCTACATAAACGTATATTTCTTTCTTTTGCAATTTTAAAAGCGTTGTAAATCACATAACAATATTTTTACATTCTGTGAATATTCGTACTGCTGTGAATTTAGTTTAATATTTGCGGGATAAATTTTGAGTTATGATTATTCCGCATGTTCCCCTTGATTACCTTGTACAGATGAAACATACTCGGGTGATAGAGAATTCAAACATTTGACGTTCGGATAATCGTGCTCCTGCCATGTTTCTTTAAAATTATTTTCACGCAACTATTTTTATACAGCGTACGAGGGTTAATAAACTTGGACAACCCTTATATAGCACATGTGTTTTCATCATACAGGTTTCAGGTGACACAGATTTCGCACATCACGTTTTATGAAAGGGTTGACTCTGTACACAGTCACTTCAAAAAGTGTTTGATCACTAAATTTTGATTTTTCGAAAAATTGTCGATGTTTAAACTGTTGAAGATTCGAGAAAAGTTTATTAAGATTCCTACACCTTTTCAATGCACCCTTCATTTTCGTTAAAAACGTTCAACAATTTATTTCATGATTGAATCTTCTATGGATTTATAATGTCATGAAATAGAAGTTTATGTATGATTTTGTTTAGGAATTTTATTTAACTGTGAATGAAAGGTGTACTGCCAGCTTTGTAATAATATAAAAAAGAAAGACTGCAATTTTTACAATCTTTAAAGTTTGTTTAAAGAATTACATTGCGATGTTGACAAATTTTGATGAAATTTTCAGATTGTTTAATTGATACGTTAACATAAAAAAGTTACAAAATATAACTTTTAGTATTCTGTCCGCAATTCCGACCAATTGCAAATTTTTTCAAAAATTCTTTTCACGTTACGTAACAAACCAATTGTTCTAATTTCTCAAAAAAATCCAAGTCGTGTGGTTCAATATTTAAAAAGTTATCGTCCTTTTAAGAGTGTCCGAATATTAGTGGGAGACACTCTACATACCGTCTACATCTCCAATACACGCTCGCTACTGATAATATTAACACTTTGAACTCGAATGACAACTCTAAGGCGCCACTAAAAATTGCTTTATTATTCGTTAAAACAATACGACCCGCGATAATTAAAAGTTCTATATACATAAAAGGAAGTAACTCATGTACAGTAGAAATATTCTAGATCAGAAGAAACGTGTTGGTTCTTGAATTAACACAGAGCTTCAAGTGGAAGGGTTACCATTCTCACAAGGGAAATGCTTTAAAAACCTAATCTTCGCTATTAACAACCGTTTACACAGAAACATCCTGTCACCGCCAACAAATCCCACGCCTACCAACGAATCTCTATGTATATGTATACATATTCCACTGACAGTGGTCCGAAACGTGACTCGCGACACCTATTTCCATCGCCTCGATCCATTGCCAGCTGGCAGCGCGTCCTCCACGTGACGGTATCTAATAACTAAAGCAATTCTCGAATGTTTGCCAATAGAATAGAGTGTCCTGTCGCCTCTAGACTTCCGGTACACAAGCATCGGAGATGTCCTGCGATCGTTATCCGTCCGCTGTCGAGCGCACGCTTCGTGTCGGTTAGCAAAGGTGGAGCCCTCCGCGCGCGCAACGTTTTCTGAAAAACGCAGTCCGTATGCTGTCGCGATCACACGTCGACACGTTTCTCACGTTACAGGTGTTCTCGAGGTGCTGTCCGAGATATTCTGGTCCCGGTTGAACGCGAGTTTGCTCGGTGAAGATCGAGATCTTGGTGGATCGGAGATATGGGATCAGGATTCGGTACCCTAAGACGAGTGTCCTGGTCTCCAAAAGCCGATGAGCCTCTGTCATGCTAGTCGAGCAGCGCAGCGCTTCGTCGGCGAGAAACCAGCCAGGAAACGCCGTCAGCGAATCAATAAAGTGGTGCTTGGCTTCCCGGTGGCGGAATTCCAAAGCCTGACTAACATTTAGCCAGTTTCCACGGCTGTTTTCTGGGCTCGAAGACGGGAAGAGGTTGTCGAGAAGGATACACTCAGCCTGTCAACATGATCACTTGTTGGGTGCTGACCGGCGTGTTCCTCGCCATCGTCGCCATCTACGGCCTAATCGAGATACACTACTTCCTCAGGATGTTCTTCACCGTGTTCTTCGCGCGGTTCTGCAAGAAACGCGTGAACATCCTCGATGAGACCACTGTCTATGGTAGGTGGTAATCCCCTTCTTCATGGGATGAGAGACTATGGTGTGTATTGCTCATGTTCATCAGGGTTGGCTTGTGTGCGTGTGCGTGTGCGCGTGTTTAATAGTAGTATTCACAGGTGGCTGTTTAACCATTTAAGGATGGCGTCTGATTTCAACGATTCACCGTTGAGAATTTGTTTGAATTGTTCGACAGCAGTTCAACAGCATTCTCGTCATGAACCGATAAACCGACGAATATAGTTCAATAATTTCTTCGGAGGTTGATTGTTTCATAAAAGAAGGTTTTCAGTTTACTTGTTTTACATAGTGTAGTCATTGAGATAATCGTAATGATACATTGTGGTTTTTCACTGTAACTATTAATTAATTTCCATCAACGTAAATACAGTATACTTTGTGCTAATACGGTGGATACTATAATACAATAGAGTCAAGTTGTTTATTGAATTAAGAGGAATCTAAAAAGCATTTAGAAGGTAGCAGCGAACTCGAATGACGAATTGACTCGACATCCCCAGTTCAAGGGTTGAAACAAGATCAAGATACTGCAAGACGGCAGAATGTTTGCCCGCAGAATAGACAAGTTATACATAAAGTGATCTATAAGAAATAGAAAAGAGTATCTCAATGATGAATTAATTCGTCATCCCTTAATTAAAGAATTGAAACAAAATGAGCGTAGGTGCTGCAAAGTAGCAGAACGTTTTCCAATAAAATAGACAAGTTACATATACAGCAAGAAATAGAAAAATGTATCTCAATGATGAATTGATTCGTCATATCCAATTAAAGGGTTGAAACAAAATGAATGTAGGTGCTGCAAGGTGGTTTTCGACTAGAACAGAAAAGCGATGTACAAGAAATAAAAAATAATGTAGATGTAAGTACTGAGTATCTATTGATGACTAAGGACGGGGGTTAACCGTAGTCGTCAATTTGTCGCAATGAAAGGATGATGGAGAGACGATTAAGCGTCGACGGTGACTGACTTGACAAAACAGGTACGCGTTTGACGCGGAATTACCGGAGCTACGTAATCGAATACCGTACGCGTAAGAACACAAAGATTCCGTGAAAATGCATCTCATTCTCGTACCGGTTGCTACGTAAGCCCATGGAATCCTTACAATTCGACGACTTACCGCGGTCCCGTTCCTGTGGGACCTTGACCTACCACACGCGAATCAGTTGACCGGCCGGCTGCTTGTGTAGCAAATCCATCCGAGTATTGATTCGGGAACGAACGCGGCGAAATTCTGCAAAACTGGACCAATCCGGGGAACATAAACACGAGTCTTGTGGTGATAGGGCATGTAGATGTCTTATGTTCAGGATGAACCGGGTTGGGGAGCCTCGTGGATCTAGATCTTGTCCCATATGGCTCTGGACTGTTTCACTGGGTTGACAGGACTTTTTCAGCTTGGTTCTTGAAAAACAATTTTATGGAAAGTAGCCGCAATCTGGGGGTCTTAACTCTTTGATATTGGAGGGAGTAGCTTTATGGACATTTTTATAGGAGAATTTGACTATTGGCACTGTTGAGGATTTTATTATTTGTTAATAATAACAGGGTGAAATTTGCCATTCATCTGCAGATTTTTCTTCAAGTATTTATTATTTGAAGAAATGTTCTGAATAGAACTGTCTTGCCAGTGACCAATTGGTACAGTCTGAGACTTTCAATGCTTCTAGTATTTAATATTTAAAACAGAATTATATTTCACTCTATTTTGACGTTAACATTTAATGAAGGCGCGTAAATCTTGTTCAGATACCTCAGCAACATCAAACTGATCTTCCTCCCGCTATAAAATGAAAATATGTATATTTGATTAGCTTGAAATGTAGTTTATTCTACAATGAACTCATTGATTAATATCATACTAGTTATTGTATAGCGTTCAAGGTCAGTTACAATTATTTGAGCTCATCAAACACACTCCATATATACGCTATCTTGGACGTATAATCGATTTGCTATAACAATTGTAGATAAAAAAGAAAGATAGCGCAACATTGGATCATGTAATTGCACGTAACTTACAAGTTAAAAATGAGGATGAAGTACAGTTTGATACACTCACGGTAATACTGTTAACAGAAAATCGATAAAATGAAGCTGCATCATGTTTCTTAGAAGTCTGCATTTTCAAAGTTTCCTAAGAACTCTATTCGACGTGAACGTTTGTAAAATTCCCTAACAGGATACTATGCACACAAGCTTGCGTACAAATGTTAATTCTTTCCGCACCTCTGAATGGGAAATAATTAACAAGCGCGAAAAACGCCAGGAAAATAGTCAATAAAACACATATTTGTTAAAACTGTAAATATTGTGAATCCTGACCTATCTAGCGAACTCGCTATATACACGACCTCGCTTAAAAATGTTAATTATTTCCGTACATCGGACCATAAAATAATTAACAAGCGTGAAAAACTCAAGGAAAGTTCCTACGAAAACAATTTAAAAACCGTAGATGCTTTCAATTAGCTCCTACTAAGCAAACTCCAAATCGAGATAAAAGTTGATCAGCTACTGCTAGAAATTGACACACTGATTCTCAGCTGGAGATAATCGTTGGTGGTCGAACTATTTGCAACATATTAACTTTTGTCGATGCATACGATTTCGAACAGCCAGCTGTTCGGAACACATAAGTACTACACACGTGTCTTTGTTAGACCGCGAGACTACTACGACGAATAATAATAAATCTTCGAAACGCTTAGTATGCCGGAATATTCTGACGAATGCTAATCTTTTATTTATTAGTCCTTGCGACGAACGAGGAAACCGATTCGCGCCAAGCGCCGTCGTTACTCCCCGTGGTCTGTTTTTCGATTTCGCGACAATGAATCGTTCAGAATCGATTCGACCGCGTTTTCCAGCGATCTATCGAAGTTGTTCAAGTGTTACACGATCGGGGATGGTTATGTGATCGGTTGCTTCTAATCAGTCGCCCTTAACTCCCCTAATTCCGACCAAAAACGATTCACGACTCCCTTATTCAACATTTTTTAGCAACTAAATATATTCGCAAATTTTTAGTTTCGACTCCTCAATTTTGGAATTATTTCTTGGACTTTTAGGACTTGTAGTTTACGATTTCAGGAGCTTGAAATGACAAATGACAAGAATTTATCAAAACCTTCGTTGGGGGTTTCTAATTCGCAGCTTTGGGATTTAGATATAACATATGGTACAGAATTTTTCCATAATGCTCCACGATCGAAAACTGTGGTAGGAAGTACTCTTGATCAATCTCGGCCCTCTAGAGCGTCTACTTTGCGGTTATAGGCCTTGAAGTAAGAAATAAGCTTCTGAGTCACAGAGTTTGGATCTTGGAATGAAAATATCATTACGAATGACACGTGTGTTGATTGTTATACTAACATTTAGTTTCAATAGGTATTTGCGCTACCACTGACGTCGACACGCTCCTCTACCACATGAACAACGCGAGGTATCTTCGCGAGCTGGACTTCGCAAGGGCGGACTTCTATGAAAGGACGAGCCTATATCGCGAGATCTGCTCGCAAGGGTCGGGGGTTGTACAAGGAGCTGCAACGATTCGCTATCGACGATTTGTCAAGCCGCTTTCCATCTTCAAAATTACGTCCAAGGTATGCCGAAGACTATTAAACCCCTATTTCATTTCATGCGACTGCATTCTTATCATATTAATAAATGCAAATTTTTACATTTTTAGAGATGGTATAATTAATTACTACAGTAATCAATCTCGTGATTCAGCATTCTCTTTATTTTTCAAAAAGGAAATCGACAGGCTTTCAGAGCACATGTTTAATTTTTTAAAAATGGTACACACAAATTTTTGTCTTTGCTATAAACCATTCTATTGCCGTGTTCATTATTAACTATATTATTAATTTTTAATTTAAGACGGCAATCTGCAAGTTTCATTTACAGCAATTATAAAAGCAAAGTAAAATCGCGATCTAGCTCCCTCAGAGCTCCAATACCGTAGTGAGAACCACTACTAATCCAATTTAAATAACTTCTTTATTTTTGATTATTTTTTATGGAACTTCCACCAACTTATTTCTGGAATTTTTCTAATTAAATTTACACTAAACACGATATAATTTCAGCTGTATTTAGTAGATCCATTCTGGTATGGACAACTGGTGCTTCGAGAGTTGAATCAAGTTTCCTTTTAGAATCTTTGTCCCTGCTCGGACCAGGCGATGGGAGCTAGATCGCGACTTTACTGTATCTGGTTTCTGAAAAATTGAATAATACAATAATACTAGATCCATTTGATAAGAATTCGTGCAACATATTGAGTTGCGAATTCCACCTCTCTGATTCACAAAAACAAATCAGAGTGCTCATGAGAAAATTAACCACACAATGCTACTGTGTTCAGTTATGCTCGGTTTGCTTTACGAAGTGTTTACGACGCGTTCCTGCAGACAGGTTACAATATTGGTTACATCGTAAGAGTCACTGTTAGTCCCATCTTAATATCTACGTCACGCGCATTAAGGCTGGACTCTGACCGATTGTCTCGGGGATTCTTCGATGATTTTTTAGTGCTCCTTTGTCAGGTGATTATCTTCGTCCAGGTACACACGAGAGAACTATCAACATTTGTTTCCGATAACTTCTTGGAAAACCTGTAAACTCTTCCTCTTTCTCTTACGTGGGTAAAGTTTCAACAAAGAGGCACGCACAGTGATTCCACTTTTGTCGTCGAGCAACCATTAAAGGAGAATAACCTGTTTGAAGTTCGACATGCTTATTTAAAATTTCACCCGGAGACTTGAATGTTCTTTCGAGAAGTTGGAACAATTTGATACAATTGATGAGAAAATACGAAATTATAAAGCACAATTATTCGTTTCTGCATCATAACACGTCAGCGTATTCAAATGTGTACAATTTGTTAAAATTATAAAAAGCAAACTTTAGTATTCGAAATCGTACAGCAAAGAGCTGAAGAGTGTTAGAATATTAATCGGGCTCACTGTAGGCGAATGAACAAATGAAATCGTCGGTTTCGGTCATGCAAACTGGAGAAGCGAGTCGTCGTCTTTCCTGTCTGGTTGCCGAAGTTGATTCTCGATCATTCATTATAGTTTCGTATGCATTCGACGGCCGCATGACGCACCGCAGTGTAGGAGGATGTACATATCCTATCCTCCACGCGATCAATTTTATAGCTGTGTACGCGGAATATAGAATCGAAGTCAATTAAACAGATTGTCATAAAACGAAGAGTCGACTATCCCATTGTTCACGGACTCGGTGGTCGAGCCTGCCTTTATACATAGAACGACATCACGCGACAGCACCTGCTTCAAAAGCTCTCAAACGTCTCATATGCAATATTGGTATTTGCAAATCAGTGACGCAGCAAGTGGTTTTTGATAAATAAAAAGATAATGAGACTAAGTGTTTTACGTTCAATTAATTGTTACAGTCAAAAATTAATTTTCACATAGTTCACGCAATATCCGAAACATTAATCGATCTCAGAATATATCATAAATGCGATCAAAACGAATTTTGACTAATATTTTCACGCCCCGGTGTATTGCCACTTCTCTGTACACCAAACTAGACATGCTTAATCGAAACGATCGATGTTAAGACACGAAAATAGATGAATTAAATGAATTTAGTTTAATCAACGACGTTTTATTTCAGATTATATACTGGGACGAGAGGTCGGTGTTCATGGAACACCGGTTCATCACTCCAAACGACGGATTCGTACGCGCTATAGCGATTTGCAGGCAAAGACTGTTAGACTGTAGCGCAGAGGCTGTGATCGGATCCCTAATGGAACGAGGAGTGAAGCAGGCTGCAGACGTCGAGGCTGGCGTCACTCAGGTATAATTGGATCCTTTGATTACCTGTAAGCTAAATACAGGTAGTATGGAACATCGTGTATTTTAGTTTCCTGTAACCAATAATCTTCCTAACAATTAAGCGTCACTCCAGCATCCTATCGAAAGAGAAATCTTAATGATTTCGCGGTGTGCTAACGAGACTGTTCAAAGACAGTGTACCATGTAAAATTAGTCGACAGATTCTGTACATAAAAGTTGGTAAAGCATGTTCCATTTTATTAAACCTACAAGATGTATGTCGTGTTCGAGTTAGTAATAGGTTACATCTGTTAATTTCATGGTGAGCAATTGTGTTACATTATGGCCTTTATATCTCCGTAACAAAAAATCGTAGGATAATTTTGCGCTAATTTTAAAGAGTATCTACTCTCCGAATACTGAAATAATATTTATAAATTATGCTTGTATTCTACATCATATAGGAGAGTCGAAAGACAGAGTTGATTATTTTTCGAAACTTTTCATAATTCAAACAACTCTGCAGGCTTCGGAAATTTCTTTTTAGAAGTTAAACCACCACATATTCGAAGACTGAAGTCTACCCTTTAGACAGAGCCCTTAATACTTGGTCTACAATTTTCTCTCGCCGTGTTATTTGACTTTGCAAGAAAACTGGGGATCTCAGTGTTATTGTATAGTCAGTCTCGTACCTAATGCGTATGTGTTCAATGCGTGCTCACCCACCATTATGCATTAATTCCTTCATCCTCTTCTATGACATTTATTCTAGCGTACGGAATCAAGGGTTCCATATTACCGAACCTGTAACTTACGATGATGTTACGATAGTTTGATAACTCGGGGGACGTTTGTCTGTTTTATTGTGAAAGATCGATTCAGATAAATCGGGACGTACGTTGCAGATGCCACACGTGAGACCGGAGATGCCACCGGAAGTCGCCAAGTGGCTCGAAAGCAACGAGATCTCTTCGGCGCAGCTGAGACAGGCTGCGGCGGCGGCGACCACCAATTGCTGACAAACGGAGGATACGCCTTCCGGCACGAATGGCATCGTTTCCGCCTCCGTCTACGCGACCACGACAGTATAGATGTCGAACGTGTTCCAGGGATTCTCGAGGGCGTCGGTCTTTCTCGAACTGTTTCTCAACGGAGCACAGCCTCTCGAGTTAATAAATAACTCGATTGCCGTCAGGACCACGAGCGATTGTTACGCTTCAAGCTTCTACAGATCGTGATCTTGGTCGTCCGCTTCGGTATCGATTCTATACGTTGTTGCCACGCGATACGCATGTGTGTTATTACAAGGTGTTTCAGAAAGTACCTTACGATCGATGGGAAACAAAAATGTGTATATACGATTGCACAGGATGCGGCACTCGACTAAGAACGCCTCGATATGTTCGTTTTACGAAGCATTCGACTAACCAGCAGTGACCCAGAACTCAGAAACTCAAAAAATTATGAAACTGCGAGAATATGTAGTGCATATGTAGCTACGCGATTTTCTTTTGCTGATCGTATTCACCATAAGGGGGTGTGATCGACCCACGAAAGTTCGGCTACTTTTGTTTTATTATAAATAAGTGATAAGTGTTTTATCAGACGATAGTTCTCATTTAAAAGAACAGCTTTCGTCGGGAAACTTTCTTTCTATATGTATGTAGGTTACGAATTTTCAAAGCTCCCTTAACACATTCACGCCGGCGCGTACCACCGGGTGCTCACGCTCGAGCCTCCCATCATCATTGAATGTTCCATCAGATCAAATAGCAGTGCCAACGTGAACGCGTTAAAGTGAATTTGGACAGCAAAAAAGTGTGTAGTACGTATCTACATATCTCCAAAGTTTCAAAATTTTTTAAATTTCCGGTTTCGGGATCTCTCCTTCTGAGAATAATTAAATATGTTTGGTTTCTAAGACACTCGATTGAGAATAGCTTGCAGTCAGAGAATCGTTAAAATACAATTAACATGTTTTCGGAAATACATTTGGATGCACAGTCAAGTCGCGATCTAGCTTCCATCACCTGCTCTAAGCAGGGATAGGCGAAGGGGTGGAGATCGTAGAGCTCCGAATGAGCTAGATTGTGACTTTAGTCTAAATTTTTTAGAGAGTTAAAAGCCATCGTTCAAATGCTTATTTTAAGTAGCATCGCAATTTTTGATGTATGCAGCTTGTGCTATGTCACGTTAGAAAAGAATGTAACTGTTTATGCTAACTATATCAAAGAGAACTATTAGTAATTGTTGTACCATCATCTTGAAATTATTTAACAGAAAAAATTGTTGGCTTTACGTACAAGATGAAAATTGAAAAATGTTCTCTGTGAATAATTTTTAGCATGAACAATAGATTTTGTGTGAATTACATCAATTATTCTATTGAGACTCGCACCATTTTATTTGTGGCATTTTGTCTGGATCAGTACGACTTTTGTTGTGGTTCTTGTGTCGAGTGTTGCATCTCGTATGCATAGAAAACGAAAGAGTACAAAAAAAAGATAGACGCGACTCTATTTTGCTAGACAACGCGATAACGTGGTTTCCGACCGTGAGAATGTCTCTTAATAATTATTTATTAACCCCGTGCACTCAGAGCTATTTTCATTCCAAGACTAAAAGTTTCTTCCGACCTAGAATATTTAGAATAGAATGTTCTGTATATACGAGTTCTTTCATTTTATGGATATGAAAGGGATATTGTACTTCCTACAATACTTAGTAATTTATTAAATACAAACAAATTTAATAATGTAAATAATTTTTTGAATACTGGATAACAATTTTTCGTGGCCCCCAGAGCCGCTACTCGAGTGCTAAGGGTTAAAGATACAACCTTCTCATCTCGTTGATTTTTTAATTATCACTATATATCGACAACATATAAACCCTAGACATAATTAATAAGCTATCTTGCGTGGAAATGGCAATGCTGAATAAAAATACTAATTTAATTCAACCCTTTTCTCATAAATATAACAGCAAAAATATTTTACCTATATTCTAACTAAGAAGAAAATACAAAATGAAAACAGTTAAGCTATGTTCACACTGAAGCAACATCGAGCACCTTTTTGTCGTTTTTTTGTTACCTTCTTTTTTGACGAATAAAAGAAGAAGAAGGCGAATAAAAGTTGCTCGATGTTGCCTCATATAACAAAACTCAAATGAAAATTTTCCAGAAAATTGTCTAGAGTTAAAAAATCATAGAGATGAAAGAGTGATACCATTTTGAAAATGCTTACCAAAATGTCGAAGTGCTCGGTCGGATCGATGTATCAATAGATTTCGTTATGGAACTTTGTATGTATGAATGTATGTATGTGTGAATGCGTGTATGTATGTATGTAATTTACAAAAGGCTGCCGGCAACACCGTGGAACGGTGTGCCACGGTGACTTCAAAGAAGATTCTACCGAGGTCGAGAAATCCGCTTCAATGGCGCTTCCGAGGTTTGAAGAGTCGCCTTTGTTGAATGTTCTTTGTTGAGAATAATCGCGACTCGCGCGACGTTATTTACATTTTTTTATTATAACGCGTGACTGGCGTCGGTAAACTATTCTTTCGGGATAAAAGGAAAGAAAGAAAGATGAAGGGAGAGAGACAGGGAAAGAGAGAGAGAGAGAGAGTAGGTTGAATCGTAAGACCGGCAGAAATGCAACAATCTATTTTACAAACGAGCTAACAAAAGAGGTGTTTATATTTCTACGATGCACTCGACGTGCCTTCGCGCGATGCGATCGCGTTTTCGGTTTTTACTTTCTCATCTCGTTTCGGTGTATCTTCTGCAGGGCTGGGTACATTTAAAGAAAACTGTATTATAAATAGTAATTGAAATATTTTTATTTATATAAGATAGTGTTTCAAGATGTATTTCCCAGTGTGACTTACAAAAATATTCGAAAAAACGTATTTATTATGTACAAATTGGAATTATTAACTTTTCGGACATATTACAGGAGAAATAATAATTCACTGTTATTGTGTATTAGGATTATCGTCAGACTGCGGATTTTATGTAATTGTGACAAAGGTGTATAGTTAAAATGCAATACAGACAATTTTTATTTCGCGTATCACCAGACTAATCGTTACACTTACCATTGAACGACAAGAACAGTAAACAATACTGTTGTATTATTTTCAGCTCATTAAAATTGTTTAAAAAAGAAACGATTGTTTATGTAGCTCTTGTATGTGCAACGAATGCAGGGGCATTTTTATTTTGCATAAAAATCTACAGTCTAATAGTTATCAAGATATAATAACAGCTGTCTTAAAGAGAGAGAGAACACCATTCACATATAAAAATGTTTCTTACAAGTTCTTGCTCAAATGTACATAATAATGCTATTGTCTATCAAATAAATATTTTGGATAGTATTTGCTCGAATACGAAAGTAAACGATTTTCCAAATCGACCAATGTAGCAACACAGTCAAGGGAATATTTCACAGAGAATATTTTTATACCTAATTTCAAGTACTATTTTGCCCAGCACTGCACTTCAGCGAGTAGGATAATCGGTCGGGTCCGAGTCGACGTCGAGGTTTTCGAGGATTTTTATTACCGGCGCCGTTTCAGACAAATCCGTGAAGTGTCCTCTACCGAATTTCCAATTAAAAATCCGCATCGTAGTTTCTTGATGATTAATGTAGCCGTGGATTTTAGCGAGCCTCGACAGCTCTAGCGTTCTGCACGTTGTACGTACATATGCGGAGACGTGTTATTATACCTCTAGATAATAATCATTGTCACTGTGTCGGATAAATATAGTGTTGATAATCTTGTCGCCGACACACCACTGTCCAAAAAAAAAAAATAAATATTCTTTAGATAGGTCAGGAGTTTTCGTTCCGATGTCCGTCTGTTTATTTGCCTTGCAAGTTTTTTACATTACACATACAATCGAATTTGCAATTTGACTTCTTAAGTTCACGTTACAATTGAATTGCAATACTTGCATTATTTATCAATGGTGCGCTTTTTTTGCGCCCGGCTAACGGAAGAGTACCTCGGATTTTCTTGTTACGTCTAATCTTGTAATTCTGTTAACTGTTCTTCAAATAATCAATTTATCAATAAACGCGTATCGATTTTTGACAGCTACGTAATTATAGCACAACTTTTTCACGTAAATTGTAAGTACTCGTTTGTTGAAAATTGCAATTGCATTGTAAAAATGAAGTTCAGTAAAATTACTAAAAAAAATCTACATCAAATTTTTAAGGGTTCAGTATGAAGAGAAAAGTTTCATCTTGAATGTATGTATCATAGTTTCATTCACTAACAAAATTTGGTAACATTAAAAAAAAAATATGTCATCAGTTTCTCTTACCTGCTACATAATCCAGACAATTTGCAGACACAGATAAATGATATATTGTGAAAGTGAAAACTTCGAGTTTTAAAATGAGTCCACGTTTATTGTCGTACGATGGTTCCTCACGAAATTATAACAGCTTAATGATTAATGATTAATCAATTCGATTGACGATCTAGCAACCTAAAAAATTTCATAAAATCTTATTTAAAGAAATAAAAATTGAATTTTTACTGAATTCTTCTTTAATCTCCTTGCATTTTGCAAATTTACACAAATATCATCACAAAAATCCTCTTTTAAATCTGTATAAACAATTCGATTTCTGATTTCCGCGAGACAAGAATTTCCCAAAAATTAAATATTCAGTGTTCCGATACTGTTCATGTGATCATCGGGGTAGTCGAACTATTACTGACTCTAATAAGCACAAAATGAAAACTCAGAACGATCCTTACGAATTAATTTGAATGCCCTAGTACCACTAGGGCTAGATCGGTAACCTTAGTCGATAATTAAAATCGAGATGCAGAGTCATATAAAAGAATGACCTGAAGAGACCCATATAAACTCGAGTAATCCCTGATTGGGTCGCAGGAATCGTTGTGATTTCCCCGAGGGCTAATTACGGGTCCAAAAAAGAAATTCGTGTTACTTATTTAGTGACCTAGTACTTTGACCGCGGCGCACGCCGAGCACAACGGACAAACACCGTTGGATAATGGAACCTGGCAGAATCAGAAACCGGTTACGTTTTCTTCGTAAGGCCTTGCTGTTCGGTATTTCATAGTAAGCTCACAGTCTTCCGTGAACTGTTGTCGCGTGAACATCCACGAGTATAGTTTTCGCTGAATTTTTGTCTCTTCACCTCGACTTCCGAGACCGATACAGAAACATGGTTTGCGCCTGTACATTGGTACTTTTGCTGCTTCTCTTCATGTTCTTCGATGTCAACTATTTCCTCAGGATCATTTTCACAATTGGTAGTGGCAGGATCTTTTCTAAAAAGAGGAAGAGTCTGTTTGAAACCACTACCACTTATGGTTTGTAATATTTATGGTAATATTTGTGTTATTGATAAGGTACATGTTTGTAAAACGATCAGAAAAATTTAAAAATATTGTTACATTATTTTCAATCTTTTAAACATATCATGAAAGAAAATTAATTTCTACTTTACTCCAGTTTGTTGTAGTATTTGTCTAATTGTGATAGCGTTAAATTCTTATTTGTAGAGGTTGTTATTGTGATTTTTTGATCGTTTTATAGGTAGCAATTAATATTGACCTATTCTGCCGGCTCAGCTGGTTTCGAGGTTTGGATTGAATTGCGCAAACTCGAGTATGGCACGTGACGCGGTAAATTTGATGACTAAGTTTATTATGTAAACACTGCAATTTTTATTTTTTCTCGATATGCATTCTATATTTTTAATTGTTTATTAATTGTTCCTCTATACATTCATGTGTTTTGATATTTATTCTGGATGGTAAAAATAACACATACTGAATGTGAATAACATTTGACAGCCATTGACTGAATGCAAATAAGTATATTTTTAATTAAAACTATATTAAGTTGTCTTTTTAAAATATAAGCATATTTAA
This sequence comes from Lasioglossum leucozonium, assembly GCA_028454225.1. Taxonomy (NCBI): domain Eukaryota; kingdom Metazoa; phylum Arthropoda; class Insecta; order Hymenoptera; family Halictidae; genus Lasioglossum; species Lasioglossum leucozonium. The sequence goes on along the minus strand of CM052219.1, from coordinate 9,170,520 downwards.
TGAACAGCAGTGTATCTTACAATTAATGGAAACGCTACTTGATCCTATCTTCATAGTCGTTAATAGTCTAGTTAACTAGGGGTGGACGAGTACCCGAAAATTCGGGTCGGGTATTTTCGCCCGGTTTCGGGAGCCGAAAATTCGTGATACGCGGGTATTCAAAGTCGAAATCGGGTCGGGCCGAGTACCCGAATATTTATATTGTTTGGATACTGTTATTAAATTTTTGGGTTCCCGACTCAACCCGAGCACTACCCGAGTCCGACTTCAATTTCGGATATCTGAAATTTCCGGGTCCCCTTACTCGTTATTTAATTCATCGTAGTAAATATTGCAAGAGACACTGATAAATACTTAACAAAGATTGCAAAAGGTATTCTCGCAGAATATTAGACAAATGCATTCTTAATGTAGTTTTTAAAAATTGAAATTCGTTCAGGCAAACATTATTCACTGAGTATAATGTCCTTAACCTTTGTTCGATTAGAGATATTGTCTTGTTACTATTTATTGATGACTTACTATATAAACTTTGAGGCCATTAATGACGTCTACTAGCATTGAATGACAAACAGATCAAAACCGGAGGACATTTGACGTTACTAGAATGTTTACTGCAAGTTGGATTACTTTTCTTTCGCTACTTTTTAATCGTCGAGCGTTTTCTCCGTGAATCACTTTTCCATCTAAATGTTAATGCAGTATCATTCTGTATTAAGACATCGATCCATTATTAATCAGCAGAAATACAAATAATTTCAAAAATTAAGAAACTGAGCTAATAATCATTTATACTTGCCGTGACGAATCTGCAAAATTATGCGTACGATAAGATTGCAGCGTGATCGTAGGTCGTCGATATTGTTATGAATAAAACAACGCGCGATGATTAGATTACAATGCGCCTTTTGCGAATAATAATCACACCAACGTACTACCGCATTATTACTTTGTCTGGTTGAGGTACGAATTGTTATTTCATTTTATACCAATGGAATAATTTCTTTTTTACAGGATTATGCACCACCCAGGATATCGATTTAGTTCTGAAGCATATGAACAACGCGAGGTACCTTCGAGAACTGGATTTCGCGAGGTTTTATTACTGGGACAGCACCGGTTTGCATGCTGCAATTTCGAAGAGAGGTGGCGGCGCGGTGCAAGGTGCATCGATGACCCGGTACAGGCGAGCTCTTCCCATTTTCACACTCTTCAAGGTCACAACCAAGGTAATCTTCACATTTCCATTGTAAAAATTGACTCACAATCTTCTAAACAAAATTGTAACTTTAGGAAAAGAAATTTCCATACATCTTTGGAAGTTTACAAACTTTTAACTTTGGAGAGGTCTTGCACTTAAAGAGTAATAGCCATATGCAATTCTACCTTGCATAAGATTGTTCTCTGAACTCTCCTGAATTAGATTATATAGTTTAATGTTAGAGTATTCGCAGAGGAATATATTTCAAAAATAGTTAAAGCTTAAAAAAGGTAATCAAAATGTAAATTCTCAATTTTTATTACGACTTGTGCACGGGTTTTTATTATGCGGTTACAACTTGTATAACACAATTTTGTAACACCTCTGAGTATGTTCGTATAATTTAATACCACATTATGCGTGTCGAGTGTGCCTGCTGACTTCATACGCATTGCAAAGCAATTTCGTGGGTATTCCGGAAACATGATTTGGAATTTCTACCAAGGTGATCTGTAGGTCAAAAATTCATTCTATCACGTGGAATGATTAGAATTTCTTCTACATATATTTATTCGTTTAAATAAATTGAAAAATATCCGGATGTCAATAATGACCACATTAAATATTATTTAAATATATTTTCGCACTAAAAATGTAACGTTAATCTACACCATCTGATTCAGCACATGAAAATTTTCTCAAGGACTATACACGCCAACTGAAAATAACTTACTGATTTATATCCAGCTCACAAAGACCTGTCAATTAGTAGCATTTATACAATACTACAAATCGAAATACGCACGTCGACAGTGTAATTGCAATAGCGCACTTGACATTCGGACGACAAGGTTAATTCGCGAGCGAACAAGGCTTCCTCGAGCGGTCGTTTGAAACTGGTTTCACTTTCACAGCTGATCTACTGGGATGACAGGAACCTCTACTTGGAGCACCAGTTCATCAGCATAACAGACGGCTTCGTCAGAGCTGTCGGCCTCAGTAAACAAACGACTTTTGGCCTCAAAGTTCCTTTGAATGATATTGTCAAGGAATTGGAGCCCAGTGCCGAACAGCCAGAAACAACGAAGGAGCTGCAGTTATGGATGAGTTCCATGGAGGAGTCCTCTCAAAAGCTGAAGAAACGTGACTGAATATGTACTGCCTTGTAATTTTAGCACGCGCTCGGAAATGTTTCATTAAAAGGAAATGGCAACTTTGAAAAACAGTACGTTTTGCGATTTCTTCGAAGTTAATTACACAGCATGAGATAATTGGTAATTTATCGAGCTGATTGTTTGAGATGAAAGCTTTGGTAGGTAGAGGGCGATCTAAAATATCAAAATGTACATTACTAAGTTTTATTTATTTCGCTGTTTTTATTTTTTAATTTTCATGAACTTTCCATTTTTCATTTTGTTTTATTTACGACACGTGAACACTATGGTTAAATATTTTTGAGCGATTAGTTTACGATTCCCATGTATATTTTGCGTTGTTCAATGTATTATTTATTTTTTTTTTTATACCGTTGGCGTTTTCACCGAGTTGTTATTATTTTGTCTTCACACTTCGTTGTTTAACATGTGGGAGAAACATAGAATTGTCAAATTTGAAAGAACAATAACATTGAAAGAAAAAATTTTGTTAAGTCACTCTAAGACGGAAAGATCGCGACATGAATATTTAGATTGATTATAAAAGTGCTTCTATCTGCACTTTAATTAGAAAACTCAATAATAAGAGGAAGTTGTATTACTTTTGCCGGCAGGTGCCAATGAAATGATGCATTTTTACATGCGAAATGGACATAAATTATTCATTAGATACAAAACAGTATCCGCAATGCTCCAGATTATACGTCACTAATGGAATGCCAAAGAAGCATCGGAATATTCCGATAAACGTAATACAAAATCACGTTTCCTTTCATTATAATTTAATTGTTCTACCGAATCAAATCATGCTCTCTTGCAATCTTTAACCACTGTAGAACAATATAGATTATATTATTATTACGCAACAATACGCATTACAGAGCCAGTAATAATTGCGCTTTAATTTACACGGCAATAGAATAAAGAAACGTACGAAATGCTGTGTACAAATATTTCTTTTTTTTCTCTAACAATGTGGCCAGTCTAGAGTATATAGACAGTCTTTGATAAGTAGAACTAATAACAACTTTGATTAGTCTCTAAGAGACCGACCGGTACATAAAGGACATTGATCAGTAAACATTGGGACCAATATTGTCACACATATTTTTCAATTGAATATCGTTCTTCTCATATTAAAGAACATCATCGATTGCTCTTGACTGATGACTATTATTTGTGGTTATTTATATTATTTACAGGATATTTTCCAATTAATTAATTAAAAAGGAAATACTCCATCGTGGAATTGAAACGTAACAACCGACAAAACAAAATCCCACAAACGCAACGGCAAGTGAAACCCCATCACTCCTCGAACTCACCCGGCCGTGACACCGGCCGCCAGCGTATTGGCGCGTCTTCTTGTAAATGATTCAGTACGAAAGCCCCTCAGGGGAATCCAAGGGACGACAATAGCGATGACAAGGCTGGGTCATTGTACGACGAACAAGCCCGATCGTCGAAAAACGTCGTTCCTCCTGGTGATGCACGGTGACAGAACAGTTTCCGTGGTAATCTGTCACGAGGCGTGCCCTCACCATCACCATCACCAGCCGTAGTGCTGGATTTCTACGTGGTCCGTCAGATGGCGACTTTCGTTTCGCACAGTGACTGATGGAGAACGGATGTGCGGGAGTTCTGCACGTTCCTCCCGTGCAGTCGATCCGGGCGCTCGAGACCTGTCGCGAACGCGCGCGCCGACCTTTGACTCCGCTTTCCATGAACTTTCGTGGCCCGAGCAGTGTTGAAGAGCTCCTGTCAGCTCCCGGCGATCATCGTGCCCTGGACCACCCTCGTCCCACCTGTAAGTGACAGTGTTTTGAAAACCGACATCCGGTTTCGCCCTCTTCCGAACTGTTTTGAATTTTCCGCGCACTCCGATTCCCATTTCGAACCGTTTTCCAAAATTGTTCCGTCCCTTCAATAGTACTGAATCTTTTATCTAGAAACTCGGAGCTTTGCGTTTACATAATATCGCGATTGTTGTAATAATCTGTAAAATTACTGTGCAAACCCAGCAAAAAAATTCTTTGAAGAATTCCAAGACAATTTAAAGAAACTTTTAGAAAAATGTGTTTCGATCGATTGGATCTAGCTGACTATTTCTGTTGATTGCTCTGTTGTCCACGTTTCTGTAACAAAAATGATTTGTCCAGCCTTCGAAATTAACTGTAGCGCTGATAATTTCAAATTTGCTTATCTATGAGAATATTGACAGATTAATTAATATCATAGTTAGCTTCTGTTTCATCGAAAATAGAATATTATAGTTGATAAATTTGCTCTGCTGGATCAGGACAGACCCAAATTACAAACTAATTTCGTATTACTTATTTTAAGCGCGTAATGATAATAATTGGTAATGGTATTAATGGTTGATCGACTTTTAAATGAGTATTGCAGTGTTTCGTGTATACACGTCAGCAGAGTGTCGCGTAACATCTCGTTTTACGAAATTCCTCGCGCGAGCCATGAATTAACGAAGACACAGACCGATGAGCAATCAGCTGTTCGTAATTAACATAGAGGTTTTGTCGTTCGCCTTCGATTGACGTGATAGAGAAAGAGAGTATGGCGCTGCAACGACTGCGCGTTTCCGGTATTGTTGTGGAATCAATCGGCGCGTTAACACGGAGGCGAATTTGCATGTGCGTTACCTTTTGTGAAACACATGATGTATATGTAATAACCCGGAGAAATGTATGCAATTACATCAGAAAAATTCCTACGCAAGTAGATTCGCTATTGTCCGATGGTTTGCTCATAGTTAACGGTTAAATTTGATGACATGTTCGCTCGTCATTTCACGCGTCAATAGCCGGGATGAAAAACGAAATTTTGTTGCTGTCTTTTACTTCGAACTTTCTCTTTGTTTATGTTGATATTCTATATTGAGGTATACTCGACGAAAAATAATTATTACACTGTAAATTTTTGTGCAAAATAAAAATTTTGTGCGTCGTTAATTTGTAAGATATGGGAGTTACAAAGAAATTTGTTTCCTTCGGTACGAATTTGAATATGGTAAAAATAATATTATACGGCCACTTCTAGAAACTTTTCGGTTTCTCAAAACTTCTCACGTGAGCATTGTTTTTCATAGCTGCGTAAAATATTAATTCGAGTAACAATAAACTACAAATTACAGAGTGTATTGACACTAAACCTACCACTGCCGGTCAAATGACTGGTTTTATATTTTTCATTTTACAATCATCGAAATTATAAAGTTATTTACATGGAAATTGATTTAATAAATCTTTTTATCTACGCACATATTTAAATAAAAATTGCACAAAATCTAAATAAACAGAGCCTTTGTATTTTACCACGTTTCTTTTATAAGTTAAAACATTTTAATCGTTTTTAGTGCTCGGTAGGTTTAGTGTTACTGCTTCTATAACAAACTTTTTGATAGCGGAAGTTCTGTGATTAGATATTAGAAATTGTTTGTTTCACTATCACTTTTGAGATTGCATACGTTCACTTATTGGCACGTATAAATTTGTTACTTTTAGAAGACTTTTTATTTCTTCAATCATGAAGAATGTCCGACAAAAAGGTTCTATTAGCTTCCTGAATGTTACACCACTGTTGACAGCTTCAGCTGATAACTTCCATATAAGAAATCTGGTTTTCTTCTCACGCGAGCATTGAAGCATCATAAACTATTACATAATTGCACAAATACCACTATCAGGGTGTGAGATCTCAATAAATGCTCTCCGCTAATCTCTGCAACAACTTCCAGTCTGACTGAGAGTGCTAATAAATCGAATGGAACTTTTCTGAACGCCTAAACAAATAATGGTTGTTGTGTCTACAGATTATCAGTGACTTCTGCGAACTATTGCTGAGGTCGTCGGAAAATTATTAGGTGTAGCAGTCGACTCTTCCTAAAATTAAAAATCATTTAAATATTAAAACTTTTTCGACCACTGTAATTACAACAATATTCTGTATCGTCGTTACGAAGCTTCGAATTACTCGAACATGCATTTTTATATTTTTAGGTACTTCTGCAGTGGTAAATGGACCTTACAAATTGGCGAAAGCAAAGATCATTTGCACAAATTACGGCACAACCTATTAATATATTCAAACAATAGTTTATTCTAAAATACAGGAAGTAATTAAATTATCAGAGCCACGTACGGGACACCTGTATTTGACCATGCGACAATGTGTCGTTCTCATTTGCGAAAAATATATTTGCTCGTTAATTAATTGGCTTCTATAAATCGATCATCTTCAACAGGTGCCACAGATTAAACCGCAGAAAACCGCACTTATTTTAGCGCCGAGTTAATCTTCCGAGTTTCTTCTCGTCTCAGCAACCGAGAGAATCGTCCTCGCCGAGCGTCGCAGCAATTTTACTGTGCAGAGACCTCGTTAACCTCGGCGAAACGCCTCTAAACCGTCCACGGAAGGAATTAATTCGTTGCCAGCTAATGATCTAAATTCGTTACGTCAGCATGCGCTGTTTCCGCGCAACAATTCGTTTCGAAAAACCAACGCCATCTTTATTGTGTTAAAATCGCGATGTTTCGAATATCTTTAGCGTGAAATGGACCTGGAACGGTCCACGCATTCGGGTCACACAGTTTCGTACGTGGGACCGATTGCGTAACGCAATCGAGACCGCGTATTACATAATAATGATTATGAACGAATCTCATAATCAAGCTAATACGAATTGTTCAACGACACTGGTCTCGTTGCAGCCTCCGTTCCCCATGAGAAACAATCGCCCCGACGCCGATCATGACCGAATTATAGCGCGCTCTGGTCTTCTTCGAACCGATATTCTTATTCTGCTGGACAACGGTCATTTTGTCATTGCACCGAGGTACTATCGGTTCTGGATAGTTATCGCATTAGATCCAACCTCTAACAAGGCTAGATAACGCGTAACAATATTTGCGCAGACATTTGAAGTGATAGAAGTAGCTTTTGTTTCTTTCAATCTTTAACACCAGGCTCGCTAACTACACCTACTCCTAATATTTTTAATTGACGATTGTTCAGATTGTGAAGATGCATCCATGAGGAATTATTCAATTATTTCTTTGGGTATATGTGATAAAAAAAAATGGTTAAAAATTTTGATAGACGCCTTCTTACGAGACGCATGAACGACGTCCTCTATCGAAGTCTGACGATTCTAAACAATAATAAAGTTATTTTCCGTGACGAACTCAATTTAAAAGTGCCAGCTGTTTACACGTGTTAGTGGCCCCGCTTTCGGGAGCAAGTGGTTTAATGATCGTCGATTGGAACAGGTTTCTGGATCAAGGACCGTAATCCTCCCCTCGCGATGGGGATTAGGCACGTTAATTAAATGTCGCAGCGGCCCGCTGCAATAATCCGCGGCGCGATCGCGACGTCGAGGAAATCGATCGTGCGAACCGGCCGAACGTCGATTTCTCTTCCCATGCAGCTTCTCTTCGGGGAACAATCGTCAGAGTGAATTTTTCTGCCGATACCTGCTACTGTCTTCCGCTTTCTTCCGTGCTCGTTGGACAATCCCTTTCTTTCGAAAATTGTCGAAACATGACACCACGGGGGCAATGGAAACCATTTTGCATCGATTCAATCCAGACACGAGGAAACCGAAGAAACCATCCGATGCTTCGATCTTGTATTTTCTATGCACAAAGGGAAACTGGGCACATTACTAGTCGATGGCGTGGATCACTGTGTGAATTGGCAGAAATAGAGACACGCTTGTTAACCCCTTAAGTGGAGAGAACGGATATATCCGCTGTGGTAGACAATTGTTTCGTTCGTTTCGAATATTTCTTAAAAAGTATATTCAAGTTCAATCATGCATTTCCGTACATAATATTGAACATAATTGAACATAATCTATGCAGTTCAAACAGCTGTAGTACGGTAGCGAACCTCGTGTAGGAATATCTTACCGTTTGAGTTGCATCAAGTCGACCCCATAAATCCATTCATTTTTTGTTCATTTATATTAGTAAAATAGTAAAAATGTTTGCTCCGAAAATCGTTTCAAGGATTACAAAATAATAATGAACGATGTAGGAGAATCCTTTATTGCTCACGATAAAACGTCAACATGTTTATGCAACTGCATATCGATCATTTAGAAATATATTAGTAGAATAATAAAAATATTAGCTTCGAAATTTACACTGTTTAAAAATATCAACAGTATCATAATGAACGGCATTCAAGACTCAATCCTTTCCCATCTACAAAATTAATTGAAAAATTTAAGCATTTCATGTATTTTCCTTACACAAATCATAAACACTTTCATAGACTATATTAATAAAAATTATAAAGACGAAAAGACAATTATTCTGAAAATCGGAAACTGACAGTTTCTAATGATATTGCAGCTACATCGGAGGTTTCCAAGTTCTTTAATAATGAAATATTGGCTAACAATAGGAACGGGCTGAGGCAATGGGTTGAGCAGATAAAAATCTGTGGATCGGTCATAATCTGGTATAAGAGAGTCAAATCACGTGCAAGTCGCCTGGTATTGAGAGATACGAAACCACGGAGCCAATGTGCATACACGGCCCTTTGTTCCATCATCTTTTCCGTCACGTGGGAGTATAAGCGCACGCTGCCGCATATCGTCTCACGATTAACGAGCGCATTGTAATAAATTAGGAATTATGACGCTGTGCGCTCCCTCTTTACCCTCAGATCCTTTCGCCCTGGTGCAATTGACGCGCTGCGTTTTCCTACGGCGACCCCCCTTTGCCATCGACAATTCGATGATTACGCTTCGTGATGGATAATTGCGCACAAAGGATTCGAAACCCGCCAAGATCCGTGGACGATCTTCTTTCGCCAACTCAACGTTAATCCTTAACAACCGCGAACACGTTTGCATTACAAGCAGCCTTCGGATTGTATTTAAGATTAAATATTTAACTAAACATTTAACACTAAGTATTTAACTAAATATTTCCCTAAACGTTTAATAGTAAATATTTAACTAAACATTTAACATTAAATATTTAACTAAACTTTAATTGATAAAAATGACAAGGCTTTATTTATTTAGATTTCGTGCAATTTTGATTACAATATATGTGCTTGAATCAATTTCTATGTAAGCAACTTCATAATTTCTATAATTGTAAATGAAAAATATAAAACTGGTCATCTAACCGGCAGCGGTAGATTTAATGTTAAAGAATTAAAAAATGTGTTATTATTTCCACCAAAATAAATGTAGAATTGGTTGGCATCCTTCATAAATGAATATCTGTGCAGCTACTGCGTCCTGCAATCAATGCAGACGATTTTCATTCAACAGAGAAATCCGCAGTCTAATCATAATTGATCAATTCGCAGTCTAATCATAATTGATCAACAGCGTTCACCAGACACATCGTTAATGTTTCAGCATCGTACTAAAATAAAGTTAACAACCCGATACAATTTCACTGTTGTGCCAGGAGTTATAAAAACCGTGAATATTCATGCACCAGGTTCATCGCGGAACAACTGGATTTGCGGAGATGATTAACCGCAGTCTCGTTGTGAAATGTGGGTAACCACGTTTATTGACATGTTTACCCACGCTATCGGTTCTCTTATGTATTATGCAAGAGCGTGCATTGTGTAGGCTGCGCTTTAACGAGCATCTGCACCGAATTGGAAAAAGTTTCTGCGCGGTTTAATTGGGCATTCTTGGACCGATTGTGTCGAGGTGTTAATTAGAGTCGGTCTAGCCTAGTTTATGCTGGAATGGATGGTAACCTTTTTGAAGTGTATTTGGCAAGGCAAGTGAACAATTGTACTGTAACAATCTCGTCTGAAACTTGTGTGCATTTCAGCTAATTAAATCGTGCACTACAAAATACACGCTGTTAAATGAACCAAAATGAAACGTGTTAGTTTATGAAAATGACACATTTTCATGCAACACAAGTGTGTTTCTCTCTCTCTTTCTCTCTCTCTCTCTCTCTCTCTCTCTCTCTCTCTCTTTCTCTCTCTCTCTCTCTCTCTCTCTCTCTCTGCGAGCTCAAGCACTATGAAGTGCGAACCGTCAAACCCAAAACCGATCCCAGTCCATTAATGAACATAACGAGCAGTCCATGGACAAATACATATAATAAATCAGTTTCCGCACAAACTATTACAATAAACTAATAACGTGCTCTTATTACTCTCTGCAAGCTGAAGCACTATAAAAGCGAAGTTCGAAAAGAGAAGGCTTTCACCGATCGGTTTCCAAGTGAAATCTGCAGATTTCCATGCAAGCGACTGGATCACGATCGTGGAAATTGCCCTGGAAAGAGTAACAGTCCAGAGACGAGCTGGAAACCCGGTGCTTATGGCCGTTCCTTTCCTCGGTTACGTCACGTGGGAAGTTAACGGCGCGTAGGACGCGTTAATGCACGGCCGCCGATGGCACATATCATAAAGCTAGAAAGAGCAACGCGTAATGTGAGAAAAAGAGATAGAGATAGGGATAGAGACACATTAATAGGGGGAGAAAGAGAAAAAGAAGCGTGCCGCGTTAAACTCTTACGTTTAAGCCACGTCCACACCGAGGCGAGACGAGCGGGGAGATCATAGATGATCGCAAATTGTCCGCAATTGGCAGGAAGTCATGGCAAGGGGGACCGTTTCTACGCCCCCTCGCACTCTTTTCGCCGTTCATTAGCCGCCGCGTTTACGGTTCCATTTCGCTCGCCTCTACCGAATTGATTTCAAGTACGATTAACCCTGCTACGCGAATCGCTGACGAGGATTTCGCGCGACTTGTCCGCCACCTGTACCGGAATCTGATCGTCTAATCAACATCAGGTCGGATGACACTTCCTCTCTGTGAAGTATAATCTACAAATTGTTTATTCTTCATGCACCTAACGGAATTTCTCTGTGGAAACAGCCTGGGCAAACTGGAAGAGATGAGTTGGGGGTGTGGCCATTTTTGACTTCATGTCAATTTCAAATTTTTCGAGCATTTAGTACCATATTAGATGTGCAAGCCAAAGGGAATCTCGGAAAGATTATATAATCCAAAAAAATTATTCAACCTAGATGACGTTGCCAATTTGGCTGTAGCATGAATCTTGAAAAAGTCTTTCGCTAAAATATGTGTTACCCTTAGTAGTAAATTCACACGCAACTCGATCGGTCAATTGGTTACTGAGCAAAAGGAACATGAATTTGACTTGTTTTCTATTTACCGAAAAAAATGGTCTCAAAAGATTTTCTGATAATGATGAGTTGACTTTTTAGAATTGACGCAGTACGTGTAATGACATCACAGGTTAAAAGATCATACATATACAATATTAATTGACCCAATTAATATGTATACATACATATTAATCGACACAAGAAATTCCAATTTATACCGCCTGGCACCTGTTTGTTCCAAAATACATAAATGCAAATGAACTCGAACTAAAGATAAGGGGTACAGTCAGATAACAGAAATTCCCTAATCCATTCGGTAAAGTCGACAAAGTAACCGATAATTCACGGTAATTGAAGGCTTGATTGTCCTGCAAAAATCGGATTCGTCGCGTTTATTTCGCGAGAGAGAAAGGGTCAACACCCTGATGCAGTTCTTGGTTCGTTATGCTGGAACGGCTGCGGGCATTATTGTGGTCGATCAACGGCGATGATAACTTACTTCTCCCGGAGATTGATAACTTTCTGCGACCCACGAGTATGATCTCGTTAGGCTAAAAATTGTATTTGGTGTTGCGATAAGGCGAATCAATATTGGTCTGATAACGGTTGGATCGAGATGAGACGCCGAGGAATCTCCAAGAACACTTCATTCTTGATTAGTATAGTTCTATATTTCATTCTTGAGTGCATACTTTTATACTTCATTCTTCACGTCAGCTGTCTTCCTTTTTATTCAAGAGATTCGGAGTGCATTGTTGAGCACTGTCTAAGACAAAAAAATTTTTAAAAGATGGAATAAATTTAATCGTTCCATCCAATGTTAACACACTATCGGCGGGTATGGTATTAATACCTTTTCCGCAGACTGGCGCTGATCGGCGGGTCAGGTATTAATACCTTTTACGTATTAATATATGGACAAGTATCTATTAAAAAAATTTATTTCATTCGTTTTTAATTTATCCCGATTGGAAGAGGTATAAAGCACTACCAAACTGCAATCTGCAAGCTCCACGTGACAGCGTTAAGAATAGCAGCGAGTTTCAGGGAAAACGCGGCGTGTCTTTTTAGAATTGTAAAGGCCCGGCGATGGAATCCATGGTGCACGGTCATGGTATCTTCGATGGGGATCTCTGTAAACAGTGTCGGCGTGTTCGACACACTTTTTTCATGCATTAAACATCATGCGCACGTGTAAATAATGGATCGGTTGGCGTTGGTCGATCCGCTGAATAAAAGATCCCCGCCGCGATTTTACTCTCGGTGAATCACGGCTCGTTCTCATTAGGATCCGGGCCACCATCTTCCTTTTAGCGGACTCCGCTCGTTGTTAGATCGTGCGAGGATCCCGCGTAATTAGGATCAACGGTTTCACTGAATTGTCAACCAGCCCCTGAGAACTTCTAGCCCCGCTGTTCAGAGACTATCGTACTCTCTAATCTCACGAACGAAGTGCATTCGTCGCGTGAAACTGAACCAATTTATTCAAAGTTTTTTGCTCGAGCCATACGTCATCGATAGACTGTGGATTTCATTATGCTAATTTTTATTTTCACTGATTAGTTTATGAAAGGCGGAGAAAGGAACGATTTGAATAAAAGGTGGATAAAAAGGGTCATTAAGTTTTGTTGAGTGTAGTGCGCGAAGAGTTCGTGGACTCCATTTTCTATCTATAAGAAAAAATGTTGGGTTCTTCTAATTAAAAAGTACACTGTTGCTCCATCCAATAGAATTATTGGAAATCGAATATGAATAGATGATCCATTGATTTCTGTTGATTATGAAGTGTGTGAGCAGAGTGCACAGACTCGATCTTTTGTTCACGGATTTATTCAAATGTTTAGCAGATAAACTTTTGTTCTTTCGATCGAAATTACTAAAAAACTTTGGTTTTCGTAAGAAGACTCAGTAAATCACAACAGTGCTGTGAACAGCTGTATCTATCTCTCTCAAGAAACAGATCGTGAAACACTCTAGAAAGTATTAACATGACAGCAATTTTGTTCATATTTTAAATGCAAAGAGTTTTTCACGCCAGCCAACAGAAGGCGCAAATTGCCAGTTTAATGGCGTCACGAGGACGAACTTCTTTGCACAGGTGAGACGACGTCGACACGAACTGAGAAACGTGACACAATTATCGTGATCAGTCGACCGTAACGATGACTTTTGACGGTTCAGAGAGCCGTCATTTTCTGCGGTTTTGAAACGCGTAGCTAATCATACAGGAACGATACCGTATAATAAAGTCGAAAGGAATGGATTCAATATTTCATATGTGCAAACAGGGGGGGGGGGGTGTAAACACTGAGTATTATAGTGTGACATAACAGAACATTACTCCATTTCCTAGGGATTGTGGTAGATCTACTTCTTCTTAGCAGAAATTGCAGTCCCACCTTATTTCTGTTCAATACATTTTTTACTATAATAAGAATTGTGAGAACTGGTCAGGCATGTTAAAAATAGAAAAGCACCAGTGATGTCCAGGAGGATCCAGAGATCACCAGAAACCTCTCGAGCGTTCGATAGATCAGTTGGCGAATTAAAAATACGCGTCGATCTTTAAAGAACGGCCAGAGAGTGGTCTTAAATCAAGATTTAGCGACATCAATAATAAACCATCGGAGAATGATTTAGCCAAAAATATTCGAGTTGGGTAAAAAAAAATTGCGTAGGTTGCATATGCGACCAACGTGAAACTTAAAATGTTACAAAATGACGAAATAAAAATTTTGAAACTTTTTCGGCAGTGGTAGAAATTTTTTGCTAAAATTCAGCTCGTCGTGAAATTAATATTGTGGACCAATGTAGATCGCGATGTCTGATAAATTGCAATTCTTTCGAGAGGAGAACACGCTTCGAGATTTCTGGCGGCCTTGAGGCCTCTCTCAGGTCTCAGCATGCGTTCGTAGGAAAGTGACGAGCTAGCGAATAGTCCCGTCGGCGATTCTCCTCCACCTTGAAGCGGGGACCCACGCGATCGTGATCGTGATCGGGATCTCGTATAGGTGAGAGGCCCCTCTGTCGGCCTGCGTGTCCCGTTAGGGGACCTAGAAGGCCCAGATGGGGCCAGGGAGCCAATCGCGTCGACCCGGTTTCCGAGCACACCGGAACGGATCCTCGACCGGCGAGGATCGCTCGATAGCTCGATCAGTCAACCGGTACGAGCGGATCGACGAGTTCGCGTGCCGGAAAGTTGAGGCTCGCGCCACTGCTATTTTCCTACCAAAATGGGAGCCATCTCTCTGAAAAGTTGATCCGTAAGTTCGTAAGAAATCAGAGAATCAACGGAGAAATCAAGTTCCATGACGATCGTGTCGGTTTGATTTAATTAATCGAATGGAGGTGATCAAGCGTCGTGAATTATAAACTGTAGTTGTGTTTGAAGACATTGTAGGTAGTGTTATTCTTCTGTGATGAGTGTGGAAAATGTATCGATGATTCCGTCTTATTTCTTGTTTAACATACAGGGATGTAGAGGAACAAGAGTTTGGTATTTTCGTCTGGTGATTGGAAAAAACATGATTGTGTTATGTTCGTTTCATTTCTGTTTTAAAAGCGTAATAGAAGTTTACTATTTTCATGGATGAAGACTCTCGAGAAATTTTTATTTTAGTCCTTTTTTAAAAGAGCAATGAGAGTTTGCTATTTTTGGGTGAAGGTCGCAAGAAAAATTTTCATGTTATATTTAGCTTTGTTCTTTTCTAAAAAAAGTAATAGCATTTGCTACTTTTTGGCGAAGTCTGCACCAGTAATGTCCATGCTATGTTTAGTTTGATTCTTATTTATCGAAACATACTGCGTATAACGTAACATTAATAAATGTTTCTTCAGTTCTCCAATTAACTGGCAAATTATAGTATAAAAATGGAGTGTTAAACAAGAATTATGTGCACGTAACCAGTAATTATATTCTGTACGTTTTTTTTTAGCAATTTTTATATATTTTTCTACTTACGATGTTGCATCAGACGTTGCTTCACAATTCTCTAATTACTGAGCTGCAGATTTTCCTGCAAGATAGATATTTTCTGTATTAATTCTAGGAGGTACGGATCTGATAAACATGCGCATACTTCCGATTTTAGTCATTTGAAGGAGCGTGGTAGATATCCTCTTTCAATATTCTCATTGTTTTTAAATTATGTGCCTCATTTAAAAAATCTTTTTGAAAAATCAGAATCACGTTAGAGCAAAACGAGCAAAATCGATCTCTGAAGAATGAACGGTTGAAATATAAATAATGCAGATATTAGAACAATATCCATATATCTTCTGTTCCGTGCAATTGATTTACATTTTTGTTCGGAGATGAGCAGTCTACTGATTTCGCACGATGTTTATTCGTGCATAATTGCAGTCTATAAATTTAAATAACGATTTTTATAGATTCTGAAGCGTTGCCAATAAATTTCGTCTTCTTCCGAAGCGAGTAGTGCGCGAATGGCCACGCGTTGTCCCGCAAATAGGTTTGTCAGTCGATCCATCACCGGCTGTCACCGCGTTAATATTCACCCGCACACCTGTGATCATAGTTATGTTTACCGTGGGTTCCGTGAATCGGTAACGAGACGAACTTGGAATGAAATAATCGCGGGCTTCGCTCGCTCAAGGCAGCACGCTCGAGCGGCATACGTAATCGTCGCGTGCCCGTCGTCGGTTCCGTGCCGCTTTATCTTCATCTTCTACTACCTCCGCTTCTTCTTTTCATCTTCTTCTGGCTCTGTTCGCCTCGCTCCGTTCAATTTCGTCGGTAGCCAACGCGTTTCTCGGCGATTTGGCGCGATGCGCAATTCGCACGCGATTTTCTTTCTCCTTGACTGCATCGGGCAAGTCAAGATCATCCTATAATTTGTCGGACTCTTAATATGTTCGTCGCCCAGCGCGATTCGAGTTTTTTTCGGGGCCCAAATCCGACAAAATGTTTTAACGAATACCATGCGACACAGTATAATGTAATATTTTATCCTAAATATAAATTAATAAAAAGTATAGTATAATATGTATATTTTAATTATATTTATGTTGTATATCCTATATTTATATATCAGTGCTCATCCCATTAAATTCCTTTTAAAAATCCAACTGAAAATCGTATTTAACTTGAACAAGAAGAGCGTCGCCCAGATATGGGTGACGCGTCGACGAACGTGGTAAAGGGTTGATTTATAGTTAGAGGGAGAGTTTAGATCGCGTAAGATCATTTTCTTGGCGTGAACCATGCGTAACGAGCCGAAATAATTGGTAACGCGATGGACAATTAAAATCGCCGTGGTGAGACGCGGCGGAAAATTGCTTTAAAAGTACGGTTGCCAGAAGGGAATTACAATGTTGCACTTCCGGTGGTTCCAGGTAACACTGCCAGTCCCTTTGCTGCGAGGATCGGCCGAAGGAACGAGCCATGGGCCGCACAGGATACACGTGCATCAGGCACGTCTTCTGCTCCCTCAACGTTCTCATTTGGGTATGTTCCATTCGCTATTTGCTTCAAGGAACTTAAGTGATACCTATTCATTTGTGGACTGTGGACCTTTATGCGTTTATGATATTTGTACAATTTATTTTACATTTAATGTAGAATGGTAACAAGCGTTATCGACATCTCTGCTCTATTCTTGCCACGAATTGTCGAATTAATACGTGGAACTTTCTAATTGAATTTGTCATTGATACGCTCAACTTTTTCCTCCTTCGACCTTTCGTAAAATAATCCTCGAATGTGGGGATTTGCATAAAGATCCACAGGATTTTTATTGGTTATACTTTCGTGGGTACGATTTATTTAATGCCTCTCTACATTCTTAGCTATCTGGAAGTTCACGAAAAATATATTAGAGATTTTGCACCAAGTTTTTAGTGTAATCTTTTGGGAAAATTCAGTATGGAATATTTTAACGTTTCATTGGCTTTGAAAAGCGCGATTATTTCAAGCATGTGTAATGTAATTTCCACCTGCTAGCATTTTACACAATATCGTCTGAAGAGTCATCAAAACATGAATGAATGAAAATTATACAAACACGAAAACTGCTGTGTAATCCTCATTCTTGGAAATTTAGCTATAAAAATCGTTTTTTAACTTTTAACGAAATTTCTATTTTATACCCAGATAGTTCATAAGTAGACAATAGATCTTCATGCAAAACAGAAAATTTTCTACCTGATTTGCATTGAACTAGAGCGAAATAGAAATTTATTTTCTTTCTTAATACGTTTAATAGGTTGAAAATACTATATGTATATCTATAAAATACTATAACAGTATTTTTAAATTCTTCTGATGTTTTTACTGTTTTAAATCGCATCTACTCGTTTGCGTCATAAATGCATAAAATCCACTGTCTATTTATAAGCATTAATCTTTGTCATACATAGTCACGTAGTACAAGATTACGTAAATTCTCAATCGTTTACATCAACATACATTCAAGAACCATTAGTTTTACAGAGCAGCTGCAGCCCTAACATTTACGCATGAAAATTTCTCTTGGTACACCTACAACAATAACAAAACAAATTCGCCGCTGCACAAACGTGCAGGAAATGAGGAAATGAACGTTCGTACGCAGAAAAAAAAATCCGATTAACCAGCGTAGCGTAAAGATGGCGGCACCGCCTGCAGCCCGCTCGCCTAATCCCCGATTCCATAAAGCCTGAGATAAGCGTCTACAGTTACATTTTTACGGTTACGCGTTCGTTACAGCATCTCTCGCATATCTTCCAGGACAGCATATAAAACCGTATTTTCTGCACGGTTCATAAACGCGCAATGTTTCCTTGGAACCTGTTGCGATCACCACTTATGAATAGCTACGTTTGTAAGACCATTAGCCAGTTCGGAGCGAGTTTTTCCGTAGTGGTAGCGCGCGTTACCGTTAATACCATCATCGTCCATAAAAGCGTCTTTCTAACCGGTTAAAAATAAATGTATACCCGCGATTCTGCTGACGGTGCACGCGGATCGAAAACACTCGCTTCGGGGCTCATAAAACAGTCACGGTCTTTCGAAGAGCGATCGCGGGGAACAATCGAGTTGATCTTTTCTTTTTCTTCCACTTCTTCTTCTTCTTCTTCTTCTTCTTCTTGTCGAGCTTGCAATCTCGGTCTCGTACGAGAGAAGAAGACGTCGATCAGCACGAACGTAGCCCACGCACGCGCGATTCAAATCGACGAGCATATTGTCATTCCCGACGCATTCCAGCGTCTCTCTTCTCGAATTTATTGTTCCACTTGAAAACGACCGTCCCCGCCGCGCGCAACGCTTAAATAGGACGTTGAACCGTGCTCTATGAGCTACGAACTTACGGTACCGGCGAAGACGCGACTCGTACACGTTCGCGAACGCTCCTACACGATTACAAAGTGACTTTTCCTTGTCCAGCCACTTCAACAGGTACACTTGTCCTCGCCTAGCGCATTTCATCGCGCGATTTATCGCCTCTCTTCTGATTCGGGGACAAGGAATCGCGGACAAAATCGCCCGAAAGACTCGTTTCTTCGGCTGTTCTCTTCGCAGCGGGACCTATGGTATATTTTTTGCAATCGTGAGTGACTCGTATCTTAACACTAAACCTGTCGAGCTTTACAAGTAGCCTGTAGATTGTGCCTTATAAAAATAACAAGATTAAATATATTTGAACTTTTTGCGGTTCATATTATAATCGTGAAATAAAAAATCTGGAACCGGTCATTTAATCGGCGATAGAAGGTTCAGTGGTAAATTGCTTTTTTCCGTACCCCGTCTTGCGATTTGTTGGCACTCCTTTGTGATTTGAGAATGCAGGATTGTAAAAAAAACAGTTGAAAAGATTCATGTTTTAGGTTGAATTTTTCTCGTACTATATCCTGCAATTTATCGCCGCTCGTTTACATTTTGAGAACGAGGGATTCCAGCTGGCAAAATGGTTGAAAAGACACGATTCTTTGGTTAGTTTGTTCGCACTGTATCTCGCAATTTTTTGGTACTCGTTTGAATCCTGAAGTCGAGTCACAGCTGAAAAATGGCCTGGGCGACTCGTTTCTTAGATTACATTGAGACTACGCGAAATTTCGAAGTGTAATGGATTGTCCTTTCAGTGTTCACACGCTTATATGCACAGTTTCCGTAATTGCGCTTGCATAATTAGGATGGCTATGTAAGCAAAATATTAGTCCAGTCTTTTGTAACGCTAGTTGATATTCATAGCTGCAAGCAGAGTTAATTGTGTTTTGCTTCAATGATAATGAGATGTAACATCTTCTGACCTGCGAGGAAGAATATCAATTTTCGCGAATACTTTTAACGCCATTTTGTATGCAACGAGCTAATAGTATACAGGGTGAATGCGATAAATCAGGACACCTAAATATCTCCGTTACTTTTTGTTGTACAAAAAAAACGTCGTAGGACAAAGTTACACTAATCGTAATTGCCCATCAGTTTCCGTTTACTCCAATTTGATAAATAAATTCCGTGAAACTGGTAGTGTCGAAAATAAAAAACGTACAAAGGTGACGACTGTAAGGAATGAAGCAAACACAATTAATGTTCTGGCAGCAGTGAATACAAATCCTCATGCTAGTACGAGGCAAATCGCACGAGGAAGTGGCATTAGTCAAAAATGTGTAGTGCAAATACTCCAGGCACACAAATTTCACCCCTTTCACCTATCAATTCATCAAGAACTTCATGGTAGAGACATTGTAAATCGTGTAAACTTTTGCCAGTGGGGATTGAGACATTTGGCGTAACAGAAATACATCAAATGAATCTTATACGTTGAATTTTATTTACACTATTCTTCTGGGTTGAAGGTCATTTCAAGGTCATATTGTGTTACATGCATGAATTCGTTATTTTGTCAGCTACAACATTACGTTAACGAAAATATATCATTCCACTTAAAAAAAACATCGATAACCTTGAAATCTCATAAAAATGACCTTGAAATTTTTTTTTCCTTACACCGTTATTATGTAAGAAGTTTTTTTGTACAACGAAAAGTAACGGAGATATTTAGGTGTCCTGTTTTATCGAATTCACCCTGTATATGCTAAATTATACTCAGTTTGAATATTGAATCTCAAGTCTCCATCACAAACCGGTCCGCCATTACTCTTGCATATAATTTCCCAAATTCCTCGCTAAACACCACACGCCCTTAATTACACAGTGATGACGACCATGATCGATGACGATTACGTTTGCAATTTCACACGACACGAGATCTGCCACTAATCAAAGGTAGTCAACGTCGTGTTCCTGGCCGTTATCCCGACGAGATCCTTAACGGTACTCGTTTTACCAGCCGCATAAATCGAGCATCGTTTGATCGGTCGACCGACGCTCATTCGGAGCCCGGCCGATTGTGCTCGTTGATAAAACCGGTGCACCAGCAGCGTAGCAATCGCTATTGGGTCGGTCGAGCACCGTGCTTCCAGGTGATTCCGTTGTCGACGCATAAATCGGGCACGAGCTAGTCCGACCGGATCGGATAACCCGTCGTTACACCACAGAGATGCTAATTTACACCCGGTGTGTAACAGTGTCCGCTTGTCTAGGGTCATTATTCCTCGCGGCGGCCTCTTTGCGCCTGACAGTTGATTACCCGCAGTCTTATCTGCTAGTGACAGTGCTGGTCAGATCTCGAGGCGCTTCGCACTGCCATCGAGTTGACAAATTGGTCGTATACTAGCTGTGTAGCTGATGTTGTTTCTCTGGCTTTTGTTAGCAGTTTCTGGTTATTTTTTTAACTGATTGTTTTGTGGAATCTTTGCTGCTTGATGACAGAGTCGATAGAGAACTATATTAATTGGTGATAGAGTCGATGGAGAAGTGGTAGCTTTGTTACTCGATGATAGAGTCGATTGAAATGTGGTACAGATGAGATGCGAAGCAGTTCTAGATGAAGCTGAAGATAATAAAAATTTGTTCTTTCCTCGGCCACAAAGGCTTAATTCAATACGGTATAACCTGGCTTTGAATACACGCATGGAACGAAAGAAGACCTGTCGTTCACCAAAATAATTATCCAGTTACTTCTCCGTTAGTTTTTTTGGTCTCATTGTTCGGGGCAACAGTCTAGCGCGTTCGTTGAATAATGCAGTGAACGATGGTCAAAAGAAATACTACTGGCGAACCAATGTGTTCGACGGTTTCCGCGTGCGTTGAGAATCCCGATTATTCAGCGGCTGTGTAATCGCTAAAAAGTGGGTCGTCAACGCCGAGAACCACGTTGTCAAGTACTTACTGAAACACAAAAATCGAGTCAACGCGAGACCAACGGACGTCCATTATTTTTTTTAACTGGAACGTGGAGGTTACACATTTCTTTTTAAGCCAGAATAACTTTTTCGTAAATTGACCAAACAACTTCGGCCAATCTATTAGGTTGTTCGGAGATTTTTTACTCTTTAGAATAAGTTTTGTAACATTTTGTTCTATGATCTTTTGCAATTTTTCAGACAACTTGAAGATCCCATGCTCGTAGAATTTCTGTTTTTTATTAGCAAAAAGTTGAGTTATATGACTTTACTTGAACGAAATTACGTTCCGAATGACCTAATAGAAGGAGATGAGTTTACTAGATGATGTGTAATGAAAATCTGGGAAAAATAGTGTTCAGTCGGAATTATGGAAAAAATAATTAAAAAGTTGTAAAAAACAACTTTTACTATTTGTAAGGGTCGTTGACCTCTCCAGGTGATTTGCGGTTCAGCAATTTGTCATGAGCCAGCGTGTAATAGTAAAAGTTGCCTTTTCAAACTATATTTTGCTAGTTTTTCGTAATTTATACACTAGTCCTTGTATTTTGGCGGAAAAACTGAAGTCGTTTGGTTCATTAGTAAAAAAGTGGTTTGGCTTCTGGTGCTATCAATTATGTGATTGACTGTATACGTTGATATTTACCAGTTGCTAGAAACGAAGGCTCGATTTACACGTTTCCGAGTCTTTTCGTTTCTCGCGGTCGCTGGCTACAGTTTCAGGGGAAACTATCGTGATCAATGGAACATTGTGCGTCTCTGCAGGCGAACCTGAGACATCTCGGTTGACAGAGAGATTAGAAGGGATATTGACCTTTCCAGGGGATCTGCGGTTTAGCAATTTGCCATCAGCTAGTGCAAGACGACCGCAGATTAAAGCAATCATTGAACCGAGCGAGAGAAGCTGTTTACGATTTCTACCGTTCTTTTGTGCTTGATTCCTGGCTTTGACCTGATTCCGAGACTCTCGACTAGCGATTGCTAGAAGTGCACCCTACTTACCGAGTTAATTACGAGGTTCAGAGTTGATTAGAAGAGACAGAGTAATTCATTTTTGTTAGAAAACGTGATAAGCAAAGAAGATAAGACATGAACTCGGTATTACGAAGCATTTATTTTAAAAAATGTGTATGTTTAAGGAAATTAAAGAATTTCGTGCATTTTCTTTAATATTTAAGGTCACCACCATATTTTATGAAAATCATCAATAGACTGCGGATTCTATGCATTTGTAAATAATTGATGAACATTTATGACGATTTGAAGAACGTTATTACACCATCTTCAACTTATGAAAATTGGCAAACGAAAAAATTCATTTTTATCCAATTCCTGTCTCTTATAATTGCCTTAGACAATCCGTATTTTACATAAAGATCCGCAGTCTAATCATCAATAACGAGTGTTCAAAATCTTCAGAGTGCACCACACGGATTAAGAAACAATTGAACAACCTGCAGATCACAGTTTCTCAGTTCGTTGACACTTAAAACGAAGTCATATTTCACCAGTAAAAAAATTGCAATGACAATCATTCAGCTGCTTTCGAAAACGACAGGAAACCTGAAGGTTTGATTAAAAACTTCGGTAATGATTAAGCAGTTAAAAACGACAGTAAATGCTGTCGATCATCTTGGCGACCGTCACGCAAAATCGCGCAGTGCGGTCGACCGGTTCCAGGCCGCGACGTTTCCTGACCCGTGCAATTCTCTTTTTTTGTTGCAGCTATGCGCTTGCGGAATTTTGGGTGCGGGCCTCTGGCTCCGATTGGCATACTCCGGCTACATGACCCTGATGCCGTATTACAGTTTCGCGTCAGCTGACTCTTTGCTGTTGGCCGCCGGTTGCCTGACCTTCGTGATCGCCTTCTTCGGATGCTGCGGTGCCTGGTTTCAATCCAGATGCATGCTGATCACGGTTCGTAGAGTTATGTTCCCTTCCGTTACCGTGGCATGTTCACCTTCGCTGCGATTCTCTGGTATCGACGATCATTGGCGTTTCTGACAAGTCAATGCTTAATCAATGTGGTTTTTTTGTGCAAAAGAAAAATCGTCCGTATTGATTGCAAGCCGCGGGAACTCCATAAACATTTTTCCAATCATTTTAATGAACTGGAAGTAATACCGTATGATTTTTAGTTTCTTCAAATGTTTTCACTGTTTTGTGATTCTCTGACAAATTCGCAGTCTAAGATGATTATCAATGATCTTGCGCGTCAACCAATTCCTCTCTTTCTGTGCCACAGTACTTCGGCTTGGTGATGCTGATGTTCCTCGCCGAGTTCATGCTAGGCACTTTGGCCTTCACCTTCAGGGCACACCTGTCTAGGAGCTTGAAGCAGGAGCTGCTCTTCGGTATCGAGAAGCACTATAACGTCACCTACAACATAACAAAGGAGCCGGGAACTATCCCTGTCATTTGGGACCACATACACACGGAGGTAAGCAATCTATGGCTGATCTTGATAATTTTCAGAGGCTCTTGGAGACTCTGAGGGCACTCGCGAAGCTTCCTCTATAGGGGTCTAGAATTCCAAAGAGATTCTAGAGTTTCTTAAAATGTTTACTTTAAGAAGACACTCTAGGGTTCCTAGGAAACTTCAAATTTCCACTGGAAACTTCAGGGTACCTCTGCAAGGATCTCTGTGATTTGAGAACTCTGCAGTTCCGAAAGGCTTCTAGGCTACCTTGAAAAGTATGCATAAAAACTCTTGGTCAATTCTTGCATTATCTGTTAATAAGTCACCTACGAAGATGGGAAACATAAGACAAATTCCTAGAAAAGATACAGTGACTGAAATTGTGACTGCACAGATTCAATTCACAGTACAGTCGCGATCTAGCTTCCTCAGAGCTCTATGATCTAAGTTCCGATCTAAGTCGAGCTGCCTCGGTCGACGAGCAGTGTAAACATGCCCCGTAATTCGATATCGAAGAGTGAACTACTAATCCAATTACAAAAATTCTTTACTTTTGATTACTTTTCATGAGACTTTCATAAATTTATTTGTGTCATTTTTCTGATTAAAATGACACTAAACACGATAGAATTTCAGCTGTGTTTAGTGGTTCAATTCTGGCATGAGCAACTGGTGCTCCGAGAGTGGATGACGTAGAATCGGCTGAAACAGGTCCGGACCAGTGTTGGGATATTACGCGGGTTACACGCGCATGCGCAACAATTTTAGCGTCAGTAAAGTACTAAATTGAGCTAAAATGGGGTACCTTGGTCACCCTGCATAATTCCACAAAATCATATTTTTTACATTTGATAGTCTTGTTGCATGCAATACAAAGCGCTTTATTTTCTACTGAAGAAGGAGCTAACCATAATTTAAAGATATCATCTTCCAACCAAGAATTTTGGAAGCGTTGCGCTCTACGCTTCCTTGTAGCTCCTTTTCCAATAGTTGCCATTATTAAACAATTGAATATATTAACATTTACGGATGACGCTCGTCTCGTCGTGTCGTCTTGCACTTTTCCGATGGGTTCCCGCCAATAACAGTCCCCCTCTGTTTTCCCCATAAACTTAGGACGTACATACGTTCCTGCATTTATTCGCGCATGCGCGTGAAACCCGCGCAATATCCCAACACTGGTCCGGACAGGCTAACTCGCGCTGACCGGTCGGGTGGGTCGAGAGTCGATGACGTAGAATCGGCTACCCCCACCTGGCCGGTCAGAGCGAGTCCTGTCCGCACGGGCTACCGGAGCACAATAGTGGGGCTAGCCGATTCTACGTGATCGACTCTCCGAGCACGAGTGGACCAGGTCAGATTTAAACCACGGTTTACATGCGTTGTCTTTTTCTACGTTCGGCACTGTCCCTTTGTACTTTCGGTCGACGCAGTCGTAAAAAAAATAGTTCTCTACGATCTCTGTCCCTTCTCGGATCAGGCGATGGGACCTAGATCGCGACTTTACCGTATGCAGAACGCCGTTAAATAAAATAAAGTTAATACGATCCGGTGTGCAAGAATTTTAGACGCAAGAGGTTGGCTGAAGTGTTCGGTTTCTTCTATCAACGAGTTAAAGTATTAAAGAGCTTAAGTATCGCGTTCCGAGAGAGTAATCGGATGTAGCGAATTATACTTTGCCGTGTGTCGCGTAGTGCGAATGAAGAACAAGGGTTTAGTTTCTCCTACTCTATACTTTCGTGTCGTTTGCATAGTTCTCTTTCAAGGTTCTCGCTAGCTATAATGGATACCCTTCGTTTCGAGGGTATCTATTAAACGAATCTGCAACATCGATCCGATGGAAAAATGCGCAGGCGGTTTTTGTCGACAATATTGCGTTACATCCTGAACAATGTGAGCATGATTGGGAATGACAGTAAACGAAAGCACACGCGACAATAAATTACAGATGCATGGCCAGCATTAAATCGAGATGCTTGCGTAATTGGAGGAACTGTGCATTCACTCGTTCACCGGCTGCACAAGTGCATTTAATCCGGCGAGGGACATTCTGCAGTGAGCGACGTGAATCAGTCTACGAGTGCTATTCATTGCTTCCTTACACTGTGTTTCAATGATGAATGATCGAAAAACGCGTTGCATTTTAAAACACATGTGTTCGTCGTTGGGTACAATCTAAACATTCATAGACACTTGTCTTATAAAATGGATTCTTTCTCTTTAGTCATTATAAAGTATAAATATTAATCTCGAGATATAATCAGAATATTTATAGATATTTGTCTTATACATTAACAAAGTTGTTTTATTATTACTTACATTCGTTCTATTTAATCGTTCTAAAATAGAAAATTAATTGTCTATAGTATATTAGTGGTTTTATGGAATCAAATATTGTTTCACTGTTATCCATATTCTATCTCTGGTAGCCTACTTTGTCGAAATATTAGACTTTGTTATTATTCTTTTACTATTCATGTTTTGTCTTCCGGTCACCAATTTTCAAATATTAGCGTGTAAATTACTGTACTTTATTCAGTATGTGCTTGTTTAAAATAATATACTACCGTAATTACCCTCATGATTAAAAGAACGAGTAATGACGACACATTCATAACCGACAATATAATATATTTAAATAATAAGCTAGAAGGGTTCAGTATTCAAAACCGTGGAACAACCGACTCAATATCGAAATTATCATTTGCGTAATACAGAAAATATGACGACCAACGTTTTGTTTGTTCGACTGAATAGTTTCCGCATGGAAAAAAGTAATTGTTATGCTTTAATAATTGTTTCAGTTCCACTGCTGCGGCGTGCGGGACTACACGGACTGGTTCCAGATCGACGCTTGGCCTAAAGAGGATCGCGTTCCCGACTCCTGTTGCATGCAAAGAAAACGATACTGTGGTCGGGCGGACCCTGAGGGCCTCAGCAAAGAGAACTGGTACAAAGAAGGCTGCGTGTCCGCCATTCAGATGTGGTTGGTGACCAGGCTCCACGTGGTCGGCACCGTTGGCCTGGTAGTCGCGTTTCTTCAGCTATTTGGTCAGGTGGCGAGCATGATACTGTTCTGCACGGTCAGGCACAAGAGGTCCTCCTACACATACAAGAGCTACGACACTACGAACACCTAGAATTTCCGATGGATCTTGGACGAAACCGGCGTCTAAGGTCCATTCGGGTACGCTACTCGGAACGATCACGATCTTCTTCCACGACGAAGGAGATTCCGATCGTTCCAACGAGATCCGAACCCTTGTAAAGTTTCTCCGTTTACCCTGACGAGGCTCTTCTTCGTCGAACGATCTTGAGTTCGCGGATCGGTTTGCTCTTTGGGCAGGGCCGCCTTATTTGGAAGATTAGAGCGCTGAAGGTCTGTAGAGATGATTAGGATTGTGTTTTAGGATCAGACAGAGAAGTGGAGTCTTTGACGTCTCCGTGTTCTTTATGGTGTTTGGAAAAGAAGCGAACAATTGAATTCAAGATTGTTTAGATGACATTAGGTTTATTTTTCTTGTCTGTCTATACTTTACAGTATTTTACAAAGAAGCAATGGCAGGGTCACAAGATTGGAACATCTATAGCTAAGAATATTGGACCACTAGGGCCATTCTTGACGATTCCTTGTGGTACTCTGAAGAGAAACAAGGAATTCAACACAGTAGATTGGCTAGAACCTAAGAAGATCCATTGAGTTTATTTCGGATTTCTTCTTTCATTTGTTTTCTCCTTGCAGTCCTTCAAGGAGCAGTCAAAATTCGAACTCAAGATTAATTAGGAGCTATGAACATTAAGTAAAAGACATTAGGACTATTATTTTTGCCTGTCTGTTTTTTTGTGGTACTGCAAGACGAAGATGTGAATACAAGATTGGATGAGAATATCGGGAGGGAACATCAGGATTATTTTTTCTTTTTTCTCTGTCCCTTGTGATATTTCAATGAGAGACACAGAATTAAGTGTACAATTGGCTAGGGTCTAAGAAGACGTTCATCGAGTTCATACGGACTATTGTAGATACTTGTTTCACCTTGCGGTTCTTCAAATAAATGTAGATAATTGAATTTGAGATTGGCTGAGGACTAAGAGGATCATGGATCCTATAAGGAGTCATAGGATTATTTTGAACGTATTCCTTATAGTGCTTCGAGATAAAGTAGGAAACTAGACAGAAAGTGCCTAAAATCTAGAAAGACCTATAATGTTGTTCATTCGATATTTGTTTGTTCTTCATTCAGGCAAAATAGAGGATTTACCAAGAAAAAGGTAGAGAATTGCCTGGGAATTACAAAAATTATACTATCTAGAAAAATTTAATTGCATCGTCGAGTTTATTTTGTACGATTGTGTGTGGCAGAGGATTGGCTAAAAGAAAGCCTAAGTCCTGCAAAAATGCTACCAGCTAGAGAAACCCAACTACACGACTAAGTCTATTTTGTATGATTGTGTGTCCTTTATCGGAGTGAATCCGAGATTTCCCCAAAAGAGTACCACCCTCTACAAATATTTGGAAGCCCAGAAAAGTTAAAGACCATTTCCTCGACCGATGTCAGTCACGATGCATCAGTGCGTTTCTAGAAGTGCCTAAGAAGACCAGACCGCGGCCCCGCCGTTAGGGACATTCGATTGGACAGCCAGTGAACAAGACGATCGTTGTCTCGTCCTCGCGGACCCCGGCATCGCTAAGACTATCAACCAGGAAGCGGCTTGAAATGATCGACGAGTGCAGCTCGAACTATACTGCGAGCCGGCCCATTAGTCCGACGGCTCGTTAGTTTTGATAAATGATTCCTCCTCGACTAGCCAGCACAAACAGCTTCTCGAGCAACACTGACTCCTTGGAATCGTAGCCACGAAGACTTCTTGCGGAGAAAAAGGTTCGCGCGAAACGGAAGTGACTGTCGTCACGGAGCCATTATCTACACCGTTGGTAAAAATCGATCAAACGAAACTGTTCCGTAGGATGCGATCTTTTATGTTATCATGCATGTTTTATTTACTACGTTACGTTATCAGGACTGCGAATGCTCATGTCGTTCTAGAAATTACATTTTTTGATCGTTCTACGTTCTTCAGTGTCAGTCCATGCGTGTCATTGCAGCGTCATTGTAATTATTTTACTGTGTATCATATAAAAACATTATTAACACAAGGTTCACTTTTTTAAATTTACGATTATTGAGATTAAAAAGTATGCGTCAGGAATTATTATATAAATTTATTCCTTTGGGTATATAGTATACAAATTTTGTATGAAGTAACGTGGAATAGTTACTTTTAGGTAAACTTTGTGTTAAACAAAACACAGTTGTTCAAGTCACACGGACTGACAAATAAAACCTTGCAACAATTTCTCAGAGGAGCGTATAAGAAATAAAAGAACCCTACAACAAAAACATTAAAGAACGATTTTCCTGTTTCCCAAGTAAAATGACCGCAGCAGGAACATTAGCAGTCTCCTTATCAAGCACTGCGAATACCAAAATTGCTTTTCGAACGACCAGCCATGCAACGATATTTTCCCGTTTCGTCGGCACGTCTGGTCGTGGTGATCGTGAAGTATGTTTATCGAGCAAGTATGTTTATCGTTTAGGATCGCGTCGACGCACCCGTGGGATCCACGGTCGTCGAGATCGATCATTCGCCTAGCTTTAATGCCACGGACGCGTTAATCAGTCTGTCTCCCAGCGTATTTATTTGATCCTGTACACCATCGTACTGTAGTTGATAATTTAGCAGCACTACTATAACACGAGTACCGTCTGATAGAAGTTGCTGACCATGCGAGGAACAGTTCACAAAGTTGTCGAAGTGCGTTGTACGTATATCGATCGAATAATAAATAATATATTTATGCGACAGTTCAGGAGTTTTCATTCGCCAGGAGAATTATACACGAGCGAGTATTTGGTTTTGTCGATAACAAACAATTTATTAAACAAACAGAAAATTTAACAATTTATCGAATTAGGGTATGTTCGTCATTCGAGTCCTACTAGACGTGCTCCGACATGATTCAACGCGGTTGTTAAACCTCTGGAAGCCTTCCTGGCAGTGTTTCTGGGTATCTGGGGAGAATGTTTAAAGAGATTAGCATAAGAGAATTTCAATATTTGTAGGGGAAGACGAAGAAAAAGTAGAAAGTACTCACTTCGATCACAGAGTTCAGGAAATTACTGAAACCTTCTAGACTGGAGACGAGAGCTCTGCCGATTCCAATGAACTTGTCACCGTTATTGCCATACTTCTCGCGCTCTTTGATATTATCCACCAATGGCGTGGGCTTGAAGAAGGCTTCCAACATGTTCATAAACGGCTTGGTGATGGGTCTTTCTAGGAGAGCTTGTCCACCTTCTGTGTATAATTCGACAGTGTCCTTAGAATTTGGTGCGGTCCCGATTATTGGCGGATTGGTGATCAATTCGAGAGACCTCCGGGTTTCGTTGATGGCGTCCGATTTGTCAGCGAGTATGGTCGTAAACTGATTTTGCGACTCGTTGGCTAGTGTCTGAATGGACAATGGAAATGGTGAATGAGGATACGGCTCGAGGATTGTTTATTAAGTTGCTGGTAAATTTTATTATTTCGGAATAGTTAGAACTGAAAATTCGCTGGCAGTATAGTTTTTAGAAACAGGTTATTAGTTATTAATAGACTGCGGACTTTCTGCATTTACGACAAAAATGTGTAGGTGCAATATGAAAGGATATGAGGGTAAAAGCATTTGAAGGTATTAATATACAATGTATTATTTTCAATATATTAACATTATTTATGGAAGATGCATAAACTTTTTATTTTACACAATGATCCGCAGTCTAGTCATTAAATTGATAAATTTTTTAAACGCTGTAGAGGTGAAGGAACAGACAGCAATGTTGATTACACAGAAAATGAGGACAAATGAGAAACACAAGAAAGCGGTACATAAAATAAATGGAGGATAGATTGAATTAAACGTTGAAGTAACTTCTTGAACAAATGTGTCATATATAATAGAAAAAAAAATGTTTAAGAACTCTCATAAAAAATCCTTCAAGATTATAACCATGGGTATTGAATAGTGGATTCGGGAAGTATCGAAGAACGATCATATTATAGAAGAGGGTATGATGAAATGACAAACTTTCCACGAGGAAAAAATTTGAATCTCTGTGATTAATATACGTTTCACGGATTATGAATAGCCTATAAATAGCGTTGCTGATTAAAGATACGTCATAAGACTCCAGGAGATCGACCCTGAAGGTTTGATGGAGGACTCTCTTCAAGGGATTCCGGATCCCTTTGGAGAACTTCTTCTAGAGAGTTCTGGGGATCCTAGGTTCACTTGGAGAGTCCCTCTAGGGGGCTCTGAAGGTCCTTGGAGGCTCTGAGGGCACTTTGGGACCGTCCTCTATAGGAGTTTGGGATTCCAAAGAGATTCTAGAGTCCCTTGGAATGTTTACTTTGAGGCACTCTAGGGTCCTTAAAACCAATTTCCCTGTAAACATGAGGGCCCTTGTATATGTCCTCCTGGAAGGGTCTTCTAGGGTCCCTTGAAAAGTATGGATGAGGAGTGGGATCCCTAGGAGAATCGTAAATATATCGGAGAGTTTGCTCTAAGAACTATGAAGTTTCTAGGAGGATCTTGGATGTTTTAGAGGCTATAGGGTACTTTGGAGGATGACCTCTAGGAACTCTAGAGTCCCTAAGAGAATCTCAGGTCTCTTGGAGGCTCTAACCCCCCTTAGAAGGTTCTCTGACCACACGGTATGCTAAACTTCTGGCAAACTTTATGTTACAATGTTGCGTTAGTATTAAAAAATTTGCAATTTTACATGAATATTTTCGTTACGGGTGAACGGCCGTGCCGGTACATTTACCGCTTTGCTCAGTACTTGCAAGCCCGTAGGTGAACTGGTCGGGTCCGGCGTTAATATGGTGACAGGTTTTAACTTTATGCGCTGTTACCACATGCGACAGCAAAAAGGGTTAGCCTTGTAACAGATTACCGTGAGACATGGTTCGGAGGATCATTCAGCGCGCCCTTTGGACCGCTGATTTTTTTTCCACAATTAGTTCATCGAACGAGAAGAAGGTATTTAATAGAATGGAACATAGAATGTGTGCCCGATTAGTGCGCTAATTACCTCCGCCTGATCGACTAGGATGTTTCTGGCCAACGTGACTGAATTGACAAACCTTCCCGCGCCGAGTCTTATCGCGTCGGCTGTGCGGCCTAACAATTCCTACAAAAACCGAAATTGTGATTGTCTTGCGGACCGATTCGGTTCCGAATCCTAAATTTTCAATAATCTTCCCCCGGCCGATCATTCAGGACCTCGATCCTCTTCGAACAAATTGCTGTACCATTTACGTTACGGTCTACTTAAGTGAAAACTGCATCTGCGATTTCAGCTCGCGAAAGCGATGTTACAGAAATCTGGAAAGCCACTCACTCGTCCTTGATCCAATCTCGACGAAGTCTGAGAAGGACGATTCGTCGTCGTTCCTGCGTCACCGGTGTTCAACGAGAATTTCGTCGGCTGTTCCGTGGGAAAACCAATCGATAGATCCGAACAGCAAACCAGGACGATCACGCTTATCCTTAAAACGATCCTCACTTTTCTTGCGTCACCCATATTGCTGACCCTAGTCAAATCGATTTTAGTAACTAAAATCCAGAAATTGATTGTAAACAGTTTCTCTTAAATTATGATAATTGCTGTCTTATCGTTCGTGTGCATATTCACAAGGAACATTGACTCACCTTCGCCCGGACGACTTTATCAATGCGCAGCCCGCTCGGTAATGTTTAAATAATATTGCGACGACCTGCGAACGATGTACCGCGTTTCGCAGTCAATTCACGACTAACAGATTTCATTCTGCCCCGCTACAATCTCACCGTTGATATCTTACGACACGCTGTTACTTTCTCTTTCGATTTATTTCTCGATGTTAGTAATGCCACGTACGAGACCGGCGAGGCTCGCCTCGATAGTTACGTGCTTCCTCGGAAGTCCGTTCGCGACCACAAATGTCATAAATTATTAGGAAATAGTTCCGCGACTTTGGCAGCCAAAGTTGATTGATGTTTTTCTAAAATTTTACGCCGATCGATCGCCGAGATCCCCGAGTTTTCACTTTCCACGTAGCGCGGCTTCCCTTGTCGCTCAACTGCGACAATTTCAGTGCTATTTGACAAATAATTCATTTTTTAAACTGTCAATTGTTGCGTTGTTAAATAGTGCGTTAGTAGTTTCAGTCATCGAAAGAAATATTTTCACTGTTAATCTTCTCAATGCAGCGTGTGACAACGTGTGATCGTGTGAAAATTCAAACGGTGATCACTAGATGGCGGATTTTATGCATCTATGCGAAAATGAGTAGGTGAAATACCGAACTGAGAATTATTAAAATTGTTAAGGGATATATTTTTATTTAACTTTTGTTTCTGACGATTGACTTTGCTTGCAGACCTGTTGTTCAACAATAAACTGTAAAACTTTGTGAAATTTTCTTGAAAATTTCTTCTGCTAAACATAAACACAATGCAATCTTTATTAATTTTATACTTTTTTCAATTGAGTACCTCCAATACTAATAAAATTTTGTTTCATTTTAGACGCTAATAGTATGAACGAATAGTAACTAAAATGGATCTGTGTTGAAGTTAAATTTTCAGTGAATTTAAGTGGGTATTTCACGAGGTATTGCATGAACAATAGTTCTCCTATTAAAACGCACTATGTAGGTTGACAATAACGTTAACGGTAAATTACAATGCATCATGTTTCGTTGTCTTTCGTGTTTATAGGATACGTATTTTCTTTTACCATTATCGTAGAACAAGAAATAGGACAGTGCAAATTGGAAGAAGAATGAAGACTAACAGAAATATCCAGTTGACAGAAATTCCTTTATTCAGATATTATTAAATGCTCTCATTACATATTTATTATAATTAAAATTGTCTGAAGATTTGAGCAATGCTGTTAAGTATCGAAACAACAAATTGGATTATCGCTTGCGGCAATTGTAACGGTATCTGTAACATGATAAAAATATGATTAGTGGAAAATAGTGATTCATAGACTGTGGATCTTTTTGAAAAATAGGAATTTTCAAAAAAAAAAGAAACTGGATTCGGATAGAAATTTCTGTCTTCTATTAACAATAATAACAAGTTATACTAAATATATTGATATACACAAATTATTTAAATTTTCCTATTGTTTCAATTCTTATGTCAGTACTCGACGTTCAGTTATATTGCATTTAAAATTTCCAAATTCGACGTCTCCTATGTACACCAATTTACAATTATTCAAAAAACGGGAGAGTCAGTTTTTCTATTTGTCATCAAAAACATTGAAACACATTTTACTGTTGTTTTTAAAATATAAAATGCACCAATAAAAATTAATACTTACGAATACGTTCAAAAAAGGGACGAATTGGAGAACTGAGGACTGTATTTTTAATAGTACGGTAATTACTGCCTGCTGGTATTGTTCAATATTCTGTAGAAACGGCTTGATCACTATGGACCAAACAATATTGCTGAGAGGGTTACTCGTGATTAGGGCAACCAGATCACGAATACCATGAATGTTATTGAATCCGAAGACGCTAGCGACCTCTTCTACACCGCGGTCCAATAATAATTCCACTTGCTTCAATCCTAAAGTTTAAGAAAGGTGAACACGGGACAAAAAATTAACAAGCGCAATTAATCATGCAAGCGGAACCTTCGAATATTCACGACAGTAGTAGAATCTCGATATAAAGAAAAAAAAAAATGGTTTAAAACGACTTGAAAAAACTAATAATATAATCCTTGTTTGGAAAATTACACATACTGGGTATAGCGATCACTTCCCCTCCGCCATTTTGTTTGCTGGAATCGATGCTTGATTTATTGCCAGACTCTTCACTTGATTCATTTGAACCTGACTTCGATTCGCCTAAAACGACAGAATTAATCACTGTTGTCATGTCGGAAGAGGTTGGGAGATTAGTGTAGTCTGTTGAAAGCAGTATTAGTCTTGGGGCACAACCCGCGGGGTTCTGTTCTGGCTCTGTCGAGTGCAGGGGCAGCTAAACCACGCCCACTCAGAGCGCCGTCAGCAGATATTTGCTCTGGGAATTCATTCAGAACGTTGCTACGGTAAGATATTGATTTTCTCAGTCAAGAATGTCTAGACTCTTTTCGAATCTTTTTGGCGTACAGTCCTTAAAAAAATTTTTTTTGAGTACCCCTTTCAGGAAGACTATTATAAAAATATTCTAAGGCGTACAATTGTTTTCAATTCCGAAACGTTAGATTAAAATTAAAAGAAATCAAATATTTGAAATGTTAGATTTGTAAGTTCTGAAATGGCCACCACAGAGGGAACAACTGGTGTCAATGAATTACATTGAGAAGCCAAAGTATTTCTTTCACTGCTAGTCGCGTTTATTGTTGCACTGGCAATTGCACCTGTGGTTTGGTCGCTCACCCAATTCGGCTAAAATATTTACAACAATTGAGAATTTGAAACATCACCTTTTGAATCCTCCCTTGCAACGATAAACATTTTGCAACACTTTTATACCTTACTAAGGAAGATTGTACAACAATGTAGAATTCTACTGAAATATTTTACGACATTATGGTGGACTTACGAACGTTACAAACGCACAAAGATTAAATATATAAACACTGTCGCACTAACCTGAATTCTTGGACTCCTTGGAGCCCGTCGTCACCGATGATGTGACTTCCTAAAATTTGAACAAAACGAATTACAATGGTAAAAAAAAGGTGATGAGTTTCAAGCGAAAACTCGAGATTTCATTCGACGTTTTTTAAACTTTATAATCGACAGTCTTTAACATAATAGAATTTAAAGTTGCAGAAAGTAACACTCAAAACTTGTTTTTTTTAAACATTCTTTAAAAATTCTTCTCAGTGACTGCATTGTTATGAACACTGTATTATCCCAATGTGGATTAATACTGTGTCAATGTTCTACAGTAAGCAGACTGCAGTCTCTGCGCATTTATGACAGAAATGAATGAACGAATTACAAAATTAAATGGATAATAAAAATTCAAAAACACTGTTACATTATTTTTGACTGGTCAAAATGAGTAAAAGAACAAATAAATTTTACCAGGGACGAGTATTCGAAACATTTTGTCCACAGAATTATCTAAAATATCTTTCGATTTCAGAGGGTGGTCATGTCACAGAAAAAATCAATACCCGAAATGAAAAAAATTTTTTTTAAAACTGTTACGATTCACTCTTCGAAATTCTGTGATTTCTCGCGATTTCATGCCTAATCGTTACTTACTTTCGATCCGCCGGGTTTGGCAAGAACCACCGCACAACAGCACATCAACAAAAGAATTGCAAATTTCATTTTTTCCGGTTGCAACGTCTACAACGAGAAAATGGAAGGGGTAAAACTGTCGCTAGGTTTCACGTACACACTTGCCCGAAGCCTCTAGAATGCTCTCCAGCTTTTTGCAAGCTAGTTTCCGTTTATATAGGTCACTGGCGAATAATGTGACAGCGATATGACGTTTACAATAAACGCTACGATATGTTTGCATACGTTCAAGCAATTAGAAATGTTCACAATGTCCTTGGCTCCTGCCGAATAGGTATAGTTCTGGTCTAATTTAAATACATTGCGAACTAGTGATTAACGACAGATACGTATATCAGCTGATTATGCAGACACGAGCTTCGGCGATGGCCAGGGGTATAGTGCACTTGTGCGTGAAAAATTAGGGTAAATCGACCGGCTTTATGGTTTCTAGTATCGCGAAGAAAGCTGTGAGTACTCAAGGACGATCATTGTCGAAAGTCTTCTGACGAAAGTCTTGAACGTCACCCACTCTTTCTAATCGTCGTATTTGAATTTGCAAAGGCTCTCTCTTATCGACTGCGATGAGTAATACCCTGTGGGTCTTTATGCAAAATAAAAATTATTTGTTTCAATTGTAATTGATTGGAACCATATAGAAATTACTTTCCTCATGTTAATGTTCTTCGTAGTTAAGACATAAACAAGCTCATTTGAAACACTGCATTAATTAATAGTGTAAAAGGATACGTTATTGGGTACTCGTTCCTGATAAAAATAAATTTCCATTCTGAATCACGTATTATATGATTATTTACTGTTTTTTGAGTTATCAAATTGTGGATTTTTAGTAATCGCGGCACAATTTAAAAATAACAGAAAGGTTTAAAAAAATTGTTAAAGCAAGAGAAACATTTTTGTTTGACTCTTTAAAATTAATATGGAAAATTTTATCTTGCATAAAGATCTACATTCAGCTTGTTATTGACTGACTATTCAGTGAAATCGCTCGAGAGAGTTGCTCAATTTTTTTAAAATTAATATTAGAAATATTTTCCTCGAAGAACTAAATTGGGCATCAAATTCTCAAATACTGAAGGAAGCAATCATCAACTGATGCTTTGTTAGTTGATTAATTACACGATTTGTTTGCAATTTTAGGGATAAGATACATCAGCCTGATGCCGACAATATAGCGCCATTCGTTCGCCATAAAGAATGTGTTTTTTGATGTTTTAGGTTGTTCCAAAGTTTCTTAAACTGCACGTGCACATACAAACAGCACAATCATCTTTTTAAAAATGTTTTGTATGCTTTAACTTATGCAAAACCAGTAATTATCATAAAACATAACAAACTTTTAAAATAACCAAATACAATTCATTGTAGTCTCTTTGACACATTATACAGTCCCATTAAATTTCAATTGCTATTATGTTAAATTCATAGTAAATATTTATATTTACTTATCAATTTACGTAAAATATGACGAGTTATCAAGTACCGATAAAAGGTAAATGGAAGGAATTACCAAATCATCATTTAGTACAGATATCGATCATTATTATTATACCTAAACAATAAGGGAACTAATAGGTCTGTATATTAAGTTAGACAATTTATTAACACACTTCCTGTAAAACTGTATACAAAATTTCACCTATAATTACTAGCTTCCATTACCATAAAGCTACGCATAATGTACACGTTGACCGCGAAACGTTCCAAGTTCACGCAACACTGTCGGTCAACCGGAATTATTGTTTAACAATCGGTTGACAGCATTCAGCGTCGATACCGGTATCTGGAAAACGTAACAGTAGTGGTAATTATTGTGAAAGTAATTAGCTGCGAATTACTTTGTTCACTCTTTCTCTCTCTTTCTCTCTCTCTTTCTCTTTCTTAGCGTGTGATAATTCGCTAAACAATTTCAGTTGTGTCGTAAATTTTTTATTTTGTTGAATGTTATTCAGTTAGAGTATTTATTGTTTAGTGAGTCATACGACGGACTTGCTTATTAAGACTGCGAATTTGATACATTTGTTCTCCAAGTTTGATAAAATTCATTTGAAATCTTTTTAATGAAAGATTAAACTACTTCATTTTACACGTTCTAGAGAAATAGTGTCGTCATAAATGAAATACGATTCTTGGTCAGCAAACTTGAGGATTCCAGTAACAATAAATAATGTTTTGCAATTTTTTCGAACTAAAGTCGTGTATGGAATCTTTTATTTATTTGTCAACTAATCGATTGCAAAGGCCTTTCTATTGATTCCTTCATCTTTATGCAAAAATGTTAATACATTTACCTTATTTTTCTTATAGACGATCTTCTCAATGAAATCATATTTTCTTCTTAATATTTATTATATTTTTCGTAGTGTTAATAATATTTCATTTGAATTTCATTATATTCTTTACAATCTACGAAAATGAGAATTTGCATAAAGATTTGTAATTTATTAAGTCTAGAATGTAACTTAGTACCTTTTCATCGAGTCAATAGTGAACCCTTATCAAATGCCAATATTTTTCTGCTACTTTTGGTTTGGTATTTCGAAGTATTAACTGCTCAATTGCTAACTAGTATTAAGTCAAACCAGAAGGACCAACATGTTCAAAAATTCGCAGTCTTCTTACCAAAAGAATTATGAAAAATTTACATTAAAAATGTCATCGTAGAATCCATCGTTCGGATTTGGTTTCTGCTCTTGTTGCCTCGATCCAGGCAAGTATGTGCTGAAGACAGAACCTTGAGTCTGTCTACGAGCAATGTTCTGAGAATGTGCGGCTTCGGGTTCTGGAACCTCTGCCGGAATAGTGTAGATAATTTGTTTCCTGGGTGCCCAGAGCCTTTTTCTGAACGCTCGTTTTGGATGTAGGACTGTCACTTCCTTAGTGAAAACTGAAAAAAGATGATTCAATTAGGCATTGCATGTTAGAAATTTTCTGAAATTGACTTTTCCATTCAATGAGTGCCAAATTGTGGTGTACAAATTACTTTGGCAGAGCTTTTGGTACTCAACAATGGCATCGAAGGTTCTACTATTATCGAATGTTACATTGGATTTCATTGCTACACGGAGCAATGAATTATTTTTACTAGACACTCATATAATTGTTAGTGACTCACCAGATGGAACGTTTTTCACTTGATCTGGCAAGGCAGGTACAATAGGGACTGGTTCGATGGACAGAGTTTTGCTGATTGTTCTCGCTTTTCCAGCTATCTCAGACACTGCAGCTAGAGGGTCTGATGGAACTGCACCTACTGCAGTAGCTGGTGTTGGGTGTGGTGTATTTGCGTTTTGAACCTGATGCAATTATACTTATTAATAATTGGTTATTAATAAATCATTAATACTGGGTTGCTCTTAACTCACGTCTTGTAAGATTTATAAAAAGATATATTTGTATGTATGTATGTATGACAGGTATGTGTGCAACGTAATTGCAATTTATATTGTAAGTAAAGTGCGGATTTATGTGGAAAATTGCCTACATTCATTACAACATACAGTAGCGGCATCCACATATATTTATTTCTTTTCTTAATCATTTTAAAAAGTTAAAATAATAAAACAGTATTTCTTGGAATATTTTCACTATTTTAATTTTAATCTACTCATTTTTGTTAGAAATCTTCTAAATGTATGTTTAACGTGCGCATAGTGAAAATATTAGACGTGAATAAAGAAACAACCCGGTATCGCCATAGTTCGCACAGTGTTCGGTCGACTGTTCTAAAAGATGAATGAACTGCGAATGATTTCGTACATTTACAGCATATTTTACAGTGCAAAATATGAATGAAAATGTACTGCGACAGATGGACCTCGGATTTGAACGTACACATGAAGCATTGATGATTGAAACCGTGACATATGAACGTTAAAAGAATATACACAACATAATTTCGTGTCACCAAAATATATATTTCTTCTTGTCAATTTCGATTGCTTCTGTGGATTACAAGAAGATACAAGCGTTCATACCGCTTAATTATAATAAATAGGTCGCAGTATAATACAATAATTTTAATTGTCCAGCCTCCTAAAGTCCTACATCATCTTTGACAGTCCTCCAGTTCACCGTCACGAGTTCAATGGCCTTACCATCTCGACCGCCGGCGGGTCCTTTTCTGTCGACGAATCTGCCTTTCCAGTCAACTCACGGGACTGTTGAAAAAGTTCAACCTTGAATTTCACGCCGAAAGGTTCCGGGTACATTAATTTCGTACACGTGGTCTTGGCAATTCATGCGACAGAGAAAAAAACAAGGCGAAGCGGGAGTTGAAACGTGCTCGATGCGACACAGAATTTTTTCAGCCACCGCTGGCAGCTCTCGAATTTATGCGACGGCTCAACAGACCGACGCGCATAAGTTACACATTGAATCGTAAAACATGCAGTCAGGCAGGCCATGCAGATTACTTTGGTTCAAACGCAAGAGCTATTCTCGTTCGGACTTATGCAAAATGGCAAGTTGGTATCGAGAAATATTGTAAAAGGGTACTGCATGCAGGTGTGTAGCTGTTTACAGGCAGTACGTATTCTTATTTATTATCGACCTGTTGCTGCGATGTAACCTTCTTTCGCGAGATAATCTGAATGTTCGAGCGACCTCTTGTCAGGACCGGGTTCGCGGGGCCAGGAGCTCCTGCGTTTGTCGATGGTTCTGTGTTCGCAGATTGCGAACCCGTCGATGCACTCGCATAAAGACCACCCCTAATCGGTTCTGATCCATTTCCGCCCACAACGCCGCCCAATCCGGCACCAGCAGACGGTCCTCCTTCGCTGAACCTTGCTCTTGCGTATAAACCTCCCCC
Source organism: Lasioglossum leucozonium (assembly GCA_028454225.1). Lineage (NCBI taxonomy): Eukaryota > Metazoa > Arthropoda > Insecta > Hymenoptera > Halictidae > Lasioglossum > Lasioglossum leucozonium. Next base: position 9,129,173 of record CM052219.1, on the reverse strand, counting down.
TACACATTTTTTCGCATTAAAATCATTGCCATTTCATTCTGAACCCTCTGCTCGAGTACCAAAACCCATAAACCAGTTAGCGTCAATAGAAACTACCAAATTGAACGTTCATGGTAAGTGAACCACTTCTATGAATTTTGAAATAAAAATTGTCTACATTAATTGCAAGATACAGGAGCAATGCAGAATTTCCTTTCTCAATAGTTTTATAATCTCGATAATAATCGATTAGTGTCTTTCGATTCGCTAAATATCTGTCGCGATCTAATTCCATCGCCTGGTCCGAGCAGGGACAGAGATCGTGAAGGGAAACTATGTTTTTATTACTAATTATTAATAACTTTAAAAGACAGCGCATGTAATCACTAGAGTGGACCTTATTTGTTGACCACGAAATTTTGTTAGTCTCGCCTCCCAGAATTGTGACAAGTGTTGAGAAAATGATCTGGGAAAAATTTGGGGTTGATTGGATCATAGGAACTCGCTGCGCATCAAATTTGAAATTTGAAGTTTCAAACTTTGAAAATTTGAAAATTTGAAAATTTAAAAATTTAAAAATTTGAAAATTTGAAAAATTTGATAATCTGAAAATCTGGAAATATGAACATCTGAAAATCTGAATATTTGAAATTTGATGCGCGCTGGGTCCCCACGATCCAATCGGCCTCAAATTTTTTCAACACTTGTCACAATTTGGGGGGGGAGGGGCGAAAACAACCTTGGTAAAGAATTTTTGTCAAGTGTAACTATGGCCCACCCTAGTTTACACTGCTCAGCGACCGAGGCAGCTCAAGCTTCTCGGCCCCTCGCGGGGTATGTCCTTCAGTGGAAAGGGACTTAGATCGTGGAGATCTGAGGGAACTAGATCGCGACTTTACTGATATTTGCCATAAATGCATAAAATCCACCATAATAAAGAAAAATGAATAGTTTTGTATCGTGTTGAAACAAAAGTTCGTAGCGTTTTCAAATTAAAATTCAATGATAAAATTAACATATTTATTCATAGGTTAATTTTGTTCTATTGCTGTTTGTTATTTTTGAAATAGCTTATCATGTTATTGAATAAACCTATGAATATATATCTTAATTTTATCTTGGAATTTTTATTTGAAAACGCTACGAACTTCTGTTCCAACCCAATAGAATTGCATTAGGATAGTAGTCTGTCTTTTCTTAAGAATTTAATCTTAAAAACATATGAAATTTCTAATCTATTCTCTAATCCTACAACTTATTTTTTAATTTGTTTATAAATAAAAGCATTTGTACATTTTTTATGTACAATTTAGTGTGATCTCAATATTATCTAATTGATGCTCTCACTGTGGAAATCCAAAAATAAATCAATTTTACTAATGACATTTGTGCTTGACTACTGTGCAAATCTAATAAAGAAAATTAAATGGGAGTTTCACTGAACAATTTTATATTCGTTGTGGAAATGCAAGAAAATTAATCAATTCGAAGTTTCTCTATAAAAAATTGTATGTATGTATGTAATGGTATTTGGTCCCCTCAGGGTTTCAAATCCATTCCACCACCTCTCCCTTTACCAATCCTCAACTATCGCCTAATTTCAAGCGGGACCTAACTTTTTATTAAGGTGGGTTCCGAACCACCTATTTTGCCAACAACACGTGAAACGCAACCAGAGGGCCACCACTTCCCGGCTTTTTACCAAGCGGTCACCCATCCTAGTGCGTCCCCCGCCCTGCGCCGCTTAACTTCGGTGATCGAACGAGAACCGGTGTTTTCAGCGAGGCAATGGTCGTTGACCTATAAAAAATTGTATACATCACATTCTAGAAACCGTCAATGACCATTGCCTCGCTGAAAATACCGGTTCTCGTTCGATCACCGAAGTTAAACGGCGTAGGGCGGGGGGAC